>PKQL01000041.1:0-151146 GCA_002916455.1 Penicillium sp. CF05
GACCTCCCAGCAGCGTCCCAACTCCCAGCGGCCCTCCTAGCAGCCTGCCGACTCCCACCCCCTCCGGTGTCGCCAGCGGCTTCGACTTCTCGAAGCGCGACGACCTCCCAGCAGCGTCCCAACTCCCAGCGGCCCTCCTAGCAGCCTGCCGACTCCCACCCCCTCCGGTGTCGCCAGCGGCTTCGACTTCTCGAAGCGCGACTTCCCCACCGATCTCCCCTTCTCCATCCCTCCCGGTCTTCTGACTGCTTTCCCCACCGGTTTCCCCACCAACCTGCCCTTCCCCTCGCCCGCTCCTCAGTAAATACTGAGTGGCTGAGTGGCCGAGCGGCTGAGCGGCTCCTTGCCATCACTGGATCTAGTCTTGGGCCTGTGATATGAATTGATATTGATGTCGCACGCAAGACAGCTTCCGCGCTTTGTACAAATTGTACAGTGGAGGTGAGGTTTTGATGTATTGGGATTGATTGACTCAAGTGCCCAGTACTGTATATTATACAGGATATATGGGTTACGGGTCATGGGATAGATTGGAATGTTTTTCTTTTGTTAGATTCGGGTCTGCGAGACGGTTTATTATTTATGAATTACACGCAGGCTCTTTTGTCGGTTTCGACATTTAAATTTATTCTTCCATATTGGAATACACTCGTTTGAACCATAGGTATTAGTGTGCAGAACATGATTATCGTATCTGTAAATCGCCTTTTGTGTGAAATACTAGTCGGTAAGTGACGTGACTGGAGGATTCAATAACAGATCCATTCCCTATCACGGAATGATGAGGGTGACGTACATTGCACGAGACCAGATCCCAGCCTTAATTGTCTTGAGAGGGACCTTTCTGGGGTATGTACCTTACTACTATTCTCTGCACATTTGGTTTCCTTAAAGTTAGCATCAACCCCCTATATTACATGCCCTTCGGCGTTAGTCTAGCTGGAATTAGCTAACCCCCAAGGGCATTATCTCATTTTTGCTCTTTTGACGTAGGCCTGGTCTGTCGTTCGTTTCCGGTCTCAACCGTTATTTGTTTATTTATTTATTTCGTTTTGTCCTCCCTGACCTCTCACGGTCTCACTCGTGAATATTCTGATTGTCCCGGGCGTAAAAGAACCTTACTTGATAGAGTTATCCATGGATGACCTCTGGGGTTAGGGTTTAAAGTGGGGCACACGGGTTCCTGCATACGAAATGCAAGAGCCTCAAAGAGACCTCCAGGGCTGACACAGGATGGGACATACATAGCTCAAAATTTTATTCTTGTAGATCGCTATACTATTCTGTTATCCCTCTGGCTGCCAGTGACCTGAAGAACTCTTCACTTCTATTGTGACCAGGCTCGTCTTGAAACTCCACATGTCACAGTAAGGACCATGCCAACTATAGTCCCCTAAATAATCCATCCAACTCGGCCCCAGAGATGATTTGCAGCAAACTCCCTAGTCCTGAGTGTGGATGTGATTACCATGCTCTCCAGACGCTCCAGGAGGTAGAATGCCCAAGATTGTCCGTCCATATATCGTCGACGCGCCATAGCCTCTCGACGCACCATGGTCACTGCGAGCGGATTTGACCCAGTCCCGAACCGTAGAGACTAATCTAAACATTGAGTCTGAGAATGTTGTTGGCGGGAAATCTAAGGCGCAACTATTAGTGAAGAGCGGGGAGCAGCAAAAAAAGCGAGTGCATTCATCATGCATTGCATCCCCAGAGTTCGACAGGTATAGTTGGACAGGTAAAGTTCGGCAATAACCTAAGAGACTGCGACCCCTTGTATATGTCCCCCTTGTCTTAACCAACTGGTCTCTGAGGCGATACCCTTTCTCTTCGGGTATTGGCAGTCAATTCCATGGCGCATTCGCGGAGTCAAGTTAAGTCGAGGGTTCTTGAGCGGCAGTGTACCTGTAAAGTGGAAGTGACGATGTCCTGTCTACTCAATGGACAGCGAAAAGGGGTGTCACCTGCGTCTCGTCGGAGATCAATTGGAATTTGAAGCTCGGCTAGGCAAGTCCCTAATTTAAGCCAGTGTCTCGCGAGACAAGCAGCTATGCTGGGCGGCTGTGTGTCCCAAACCAAGTGTTTTTGCTTGCGTATTCGAGATACAGATAGTGACAAGAAGGGGCTTGTTCTGCAGAGCTCTAACATGTACCGTATTGGGTAGTTTGTCGTATTGGAACCGCGATTAGCAATTCATGACTGAGTGCTCGTTCTCTTGAGTCCCGCGCGTTTGCTCAAAAACCCAGAGGTATAAAAGCCCCTCCACTTGTTCGTTCTTCTCAGTTCGTTTGTTCTCTTTTACACATATCCTCTTAACCTTCTCGTCTAACAACATTCATTGATCCTACGACACCACTGAACTCTCATCATATTTCATCTTTCCATCACATCTCTATCCTATTATCCTATTATCCTCCAACTTGATTATGGCTCCCTCCACCGAGTCCAAGGCCAAGGGCAAGCAGCCGGCTAAGGTGCCACGACTCAAGCTCAACCTCAAGACCCCAGCCAAGGCAGCCCCAAAGGTCTCTGACGAGGTTTTCCTTTTGACGCTTCTCAAGGATATGAAGGTTAGTCATTAATGCGTCTACCTAAAGGCTGGATTGTAGATGATATTAATCAAGTCGTCTCACTACAGGTGGATCACAAGGCAGCCGCTGCTGCCCTGGGAATCCAGCAACCGGCCAGCCGGATGCGCTATATCCGGCTGCAACAGAAATACGGGTTCAAGGCTGTGGGGCACCGCCAGAAGAAGGAGGCTGCTGCCCACGACGCCGATGTCACCGAGGGTGAAGCTGATGAGCAGGCTGCCAATGTCACCGAGGGCGAGGCTGAGGAGCAGGCTGCCGAGGGCCGAGATGACTAGACGACCAGATGCACACTAGGGACAATGGCCACAGCCCACCGCCGTGGGGGTGCGACATACTTTGATGATTCAGAGGGGGGGAGGGGACATGATATGCAACAATGAGCCAGGTTTTTTACTCACACCTTACAATTCTCTTAATCGTAACTCACTCAAGATTAGATCTAAATGTAATTTCATAGCGCTGTAGTCCATTCATTACCATCTGCACAGATCAATATAGTACCTACATTATCCCATACGTAGTGAACTAGAGCAATATAAAACTGATTTTGAGATTCTACTGTCTGATTTCGTTGTCTAACCCTGCAGTTAGATGTTTGTTTCTCAGATATGTCTGAGAAATCAAATCTCCAATTGCTGCATGTAGTCTTCTCAGTTTGCTTTTGAAAGAATCAAAATTTTTTTTTTTTTTGGTTATTATATAGTGTACACTTGCTTAGAAACTCACCATATAATAACATGCACACACCTCTTGTTTCTATTATCTGTCTCCTCCTCGTCATCATCATCATCGTTCACCATGAACACGCAAAACCTGCACATCGTTCAGCATGACTCTTAAGGACGTCAGTGGTCTCTCACTTTGCCTTTAGTGGCACCTTACTCTATATTTATTGTCAGATATCGACCTACACTAAATGTGGCTTTCTCTGGGGTCACAGTGATCATGAAACTAGAGAGCGTTCTCAATATTATCCGGTTACGCATATTCAAATATGCCCCTACGTTTCTCCAAGCCTCTGTCTGCGCTAGCACCGTCGAATGATGCCTTCCAAAGCCGAAGTTCGAACATCCAGCGTCGAGCCTTATTGTCCCGAACAATTTGTGAGGGCAGTTGTGCGGTTTGCTTCACCTCTTTGACCCTGGTAGCCTTGCGAGGACTGCCTCCCTATATTCATTCTCGCCCAAGCCTCACTGGCTTTCCCCAAGGTTTTAGCTTCCGAGAATGCCCCAGTCCATCTTCTCCTTCTACGAAGCCCAGTTCCCCCTGTGGAAACAACACAATATACAGTTCTTTATCTGCAGCATTGCGGCTCCTGTGACTCCTGGACGAACCTAACCGCAAGAAGACGGCCACAAAGGAGATGGTGGAAGGCAATGGATCCCTGCTGCTTTTCATTTCCGACACCTACGTGACGAATACATTGTTTCGCAGCCAGCTCCATCTGTGCATGTTCTGAAGGAGACCCCCCCCAAACATCGATCCAGAGATTTTGTCGTTGACGAACATGGCTTCCAACAAGCCGTTGGCCAAGTGTTTGGTTCATTCAATTAGAATAACGGCCCAATATCCTTACATCCTTAGACAAAACTTTCAGCTGTCCTTCCCCCACTCTGATTGCATCTCAGTTGACGTGCTATGCGGACTGGGAACTCACAACGGTATCCTACTCACGCGGAACAACGAAGGCAAGATCAAGCTCACCGAGAAACCAAATTTAAACCAGGCTAATTTATCATATCTTGCTTCTTTCTACCTCTGCAACTCACGGTTTCAAAATCCTCTTTCCATTCCTGTTCGATGCATCACCGATCCTTTTGGCTTAGTTCTTGCTGTGCCTGTACACCTAACTGCTCTTATATATTTATTTTGCCGCGAGACCTAGGTATAGTTATCCCAAGGAAGCCTACTTGATGGAGAACTCCCCACGTTTGCTTGTGCAATGTTTGCTAAGTCCCCGCAGATATGAAAACACCAATATCCCTTTCCTATTTATACTTCACGCTCTCACCTATCTCTATCACCTGTCGCAACATTTCAATTAAAGCATTGTTTACCCTCTTCATCCCTAATGTTTCCGATAAAGTCTTCCTTCTCACTCTTCTGAGGGATGTCGAGGTTAGTTATCTGCTACTTGATCCATACGTGTACCCAAAGGCTGGATTGTAGATTATACTAATCAGGTCGTCTCACTACAGGCGGATCACAAGGCAGCCGCTGCTGCCCTCGGAATCCAGCAGCCAGCCAGCCGGATGCGCTTCATCCGGCCCCAACAAAAGCACGGTTTCAAGGCCGTAGGCCATCGGGTGGAAAAGAATGTTACCGCCAACAACAAGAAGCCTGTCACTGAGAAAAGGTAGCTCCTACCAAGGAAGCCGATGCCACCGAGGGCGGGGCCGATGCTAAGGATGCCGAGAACCGAGACCAGTAGATGGCCAGACGAAGACTAGGCACAAGAAGGCGTAGCCGTGTGGTTCTTTTCGTGGATCCTCGGACCCCCATGCTGCTGTTTCTTAGTTTCTTAAGCCTTCCTCTACCAAGATCTCCCAAGTGACGGAAGCAAAGGTCTGTCATATCTCATTTAGCTCGCGCAGGCTATAGAATCTTATACTGACCCTGGTTTCCTGCAGTTCAACTACGGAATAATCGGCAACGCACTCGGCAAGACGAAAAATCCCGTTCGCATGAAGATGAGTCGCCTACTGAATGACATCGGAGAGTCCCTGAAGGACCGGGAGCACTTAGCTCAAGACGCGCAACTAGATCACGAGGAAAGCTCTGCCAACCAAGAGGACGCCGACAACATCAGTCAGGAAAGAGATGGCAGCGAGGACCTCCCAAAACCACCAAACTCTCACGAATCTATCCAGCCGGGCGCCGGCGTCTACCAATTTAAAGGTACTCTGTCGACGCGTGCTTCATGACTGTTACCATTATGTTGGAAAATACGGACTTTCCTATGAGCGAGTGCTAAAAGATCGAGTAGAGATGGGCTGTCCCCATTGAAGGCTAGCCGGATTCTCGCCATGCCTACCCACAACCTGGGGACTCCCTAGTCTACCTACCACCGGTGCCCCTTGCATCCCGCATCCTAAGGGCCACGAGCCATGCGCTTCCACTGCTCATTCCCCGCCGCGAGACGTCTCCGTCGACTACTATGTCACGGGAATCGGAGCTTAAGGTTCACACAACTAACAGCAGAGTTGTGTCCCCTTCTACCTTCCTAATTGACCACGACTATTCATCATGCGACCCCCAGCTCCATTGGACGTGGTGAACCTCAATTGCGTGTCCCAATACCGGCTCAGCCACCCAATAACAAACCCACTCCCACCACCCGTCCATTCCTCGGAAGCTGCCTTTACCTTGGCCATTCTCGGACTCTTCTTTAGCGTCTCTTCGAAATACCAGCCACTAGCCCTATACACATTCACTTTAAACAAAGATGAGAAGGAGCACATCTTGAATGAGGTATGGTGTGGAGGCGTCACGTTCAATGATTCCAACCTTGGAAGGTTGTATGCTGCATTAGTAAGTAGATTAAGTACCTACCCAGGTAAGTACAGTTTCGTGTTAATGGGAATTTCTATAAATATCGTTAATTAGCTTTGTTTATGGCGTGTTGCACTCGGCCTGCATATATATAGCGCCTCGAAAGTAATTGCTCAGCATAAATTTACACGTAAAAGATACCAAATTGAACGAAAATGAAAACTAACAAGGCATTTCCCTTTATATATTCCAAACTGAAGATAATCTGCCTCAGTATACTTTATGAAACGGTTAAAATGGAGATAAACAGTGGATGAATACTTTCCACTAATTTATGCAAGCTGCAAGCTAACAGGGAATGTGAATTGCCAGCTAATTGACATCTATTTTAAGACCCAAAGCGGCTGATATGCAACCTAATTAAGGAACATTTGGATAATCCCCAAGCGTTGCAGATCTCTGCCTCGGCGGTAATGCACAAGCTCTATTGGTGGCATCAACAGCTACTATGAGATCTCCAACAGCTGGCTCAAAGCGCTTCACACGTTTCCCCGGGCCCCGTTCTGAGACCAAGCTTTATATCCGGACGCCTTCCGCTTAAAATGATGGGTTTCTACCTCTCTCAGTTTCAGACTGGCTTGACCAAAGTCCCTGGCGGACTCGCATCTGCTTTAATTTGCTTTTGGTTTGCTTTCTTTTGTTGTTTTCAGCTTGCATCCAGTGCTGTTTGCAAGGATTCGGGAGACCCCCTCTATTTCCCCTCGAGACCCTTGTTCGTCACAATCCTGGCTACTACCGAATTCCCGGCCTTTTTTACTTGGTTGTTTCTGGATCATTGCACAAGGGGATTTGCAATAAAGCCACCGAAGTCCTGTTGCTCTGCCGACTTGCATACTTGTCGGCTGGTACTCGTCACCTCTGCAGGTGCTGGTTAGAACGCATTAATATCACCCCTGGCCTATACTTCCCCCGCTCGATTATTACTCTCCCCCGTTAGACGAATGTCACTTTTTGCTTCTGCTGGGGGGGCGATATCAGCGAGTCAATACCACACAACCATCTCACACACATCATGGCGGGAATCGTCAACAGACCACTTTCTCTCTTCCGCAAATCGGACTCTCCGAAACCTCTCCACGCTCGATGGGGGGATGTGTCCATCTCCGTGCCCACAGATGGCTCATGGAACCAGTACGACAATCCCCATCGACCCGTCAAAGAGAGATCAGCATATGGGCCAGGCTACGTTCCCGGCTGTTCTCCGCAAGACCCGACTCCCCACCCAGTGAACGAGGAGGACCCGGAAGACGACGCCAGAAGCGTCTGCAGCGCAGCTTCAACAAGCTCACGGCGGAGCTCCCTATCTCTCGGAAGCCTGCGACCGGGCCGGCTCTCCATGCGTCTCGCCTCGCGTCCAAAACCACTGCGGGGCGAATCCCAGATAGAAAGAGACCGCTCTGAGCAAAAGCGAAATGAGTTTGCGTACCGACCAATCCAACAAGACTACACCTCCGAAGTAATCGAAAAGACCACTCAGCCCAGCAATCGCTTCAAGTACATTCCGACCAATGGACGGTATCTTCAACCAGGCAGTCAGACTCCGCGCAGCCAATCTGTCAGCTCGCCCCGCAGCCCCCACTCGCGGCGCGGCTCGTTGTCCGTGTCTAGTGATTGGGGACACAGCGGTCGCGACCGTGACCATTACACTCCCGCCGTCCGAGGGAGCACCTACTACGAGGACGACCGTCGCAGCCTGCATTCTAGCAATTTGCGTGATAGCTCGGATAGCTCGAGTTCGCGAAATTATGGGCTGACCCCTAGACGGCGCACGTCGCCTTTTGTTCCGGCTGATAGCAAGAGAGCTTCTTCAATCTCGAAGCGTATGACGTTGGCGATGGTTCCTGACCCTGATGATCTTTACGAGTAATGGGTCTATCTATATTTCGGTTGATGCGTTTTGGTTTTATCATCATTGCACGGTGTTGGATGTTTTTTAGTGGTTATTGGCCTTTTCATAGCGCCTCAGAATGAACCATTTACTTATTTTTTTTTTCATTCAGTCTGAGGTTGGAGAACAGTAGTAATTAGCTTATGTAGGTGAATTTAATATATAGGTTGGATGATATTCATTGAAGTATTCGACCTCAGTACCTGGGAATTTACGTCTCAATCGTAGCCCCCTGGCGAATTCAGGCATTTTCTGATCTATTTAGATATAACATTCCAATTGGTGGATCTTTCCATCATTTCATCATGGAATTCTGAAGGGCTGCCAGGTATTTTTCAATGGGGCGATCTTGAAATATCACCATGACGACATATTAACGTATTTTGTATTTTGCCCCAATAGAAAACTCCAGCGGTTTGAATCAATTTAATTGAGTTGAAGCATTAAACATTAAACATTAAACAATATTAAACTCATTATCTTCAGTTCATCTTGACCATGGCAGAGGGAGTAGTCCAACTTCGGTGTGGTGTTAAGGCAAGTATATTCTGTCCAGATATCCTACATCAATACTAACTCTGGATTAATAGAACGACGGCTGGGGAAAGCAAGGAAAAGAATCGATTGCAGCTCAGCTGTGGTCTAAAACCCCAAACAATGGACCAATTGGCGACTCTGAGCACTATTCCGAAGTAAGCCTCTCAAAATCATTAATTGACTACTACAAGCAGAGTCATGTTGACCCTTGAGCAGATGTGGATGGGTACTTACCCTTCAAACCCATCCTACTTGCTTTCCACGGGAGAACATCTCGGGGAGTATCTGAAGAAGCACCCCGAGCTAGTGGGCAAGTCCATCCATGACCGATGGGGTCCGGAGATCCCATTTCTGCCAAAGGCAAGCGAAAAGGCCAAGAATTATAGTATGCGACCACATCGATAACTAACATCACTCCAGATTCTATCTTTCAGCAAAGCACTGCCCCTACAAATCCATCCAGACCTGAAGCTCGCCGCACAACTGAACAAAGAACACCCCGAAAAGTATGGCGACACAATGCACAAGCCAGAGATCGCAATTGCACTCTCCAAATTCGAGCTCTTCGCCGGCTGGAAACCCCTGAAAGACATCGAAGCGCTATTCAAGCTGAACCATCTGGCAAAATACATCCCCAAATCAGGAGAATTCAACGACGAGACCCTACGTCAAGTATGCAAGGCTCTACTCAGCGCGCCGGCAAAGGAAGTCGAACAGACAAGTAAAGACCTACAAGCCATCCCGGAATCCCAATTCGGCGCATACACCTACATCCCCGGCCTACTGGCCCGTCTGGCAGAGCAATACGGCGAAGGCGACAACGGAAACCTGGTCGCCGCCCTGCTGATGAACTACATGACGCTAGGACCGGGAGATTCCGTCTTCGTCCCCGCAGACAGCATCCACGCCTACCTGGAAGGTGATATCGTGGAGTGCATGGCGCGGTCAGACAACGTCATCAACACGGGGTTCTGTCCGGCTGCGGACCGCGACAGCGTCGAGTTGTTCGGACAGGCTCTCACCTTTGCACCGCATAATTCGCAGGATGCGCTGCTGCCGCGTAAGAAGAGTGACAAGGGCCTGCATGGCAAGACGGATGTCTATGCACCGCCTATCAGTGAATTCTCGGTCTTGTGTACTACTCTTGGCGCTGGGGAGAGTGAGACGCACAAGGCCATTCTTGGGCCCAGTCTGATAATTGTTACCAAGGGTTGTGGTCAGATGAAATTCCCTGGTAACCAAACTGCTGAGCTAAAGGAGGGATACGTTTTCTTTGTGGGACAGGGTATTGCTTTGGACTTCATGACTGACAAGGGCATGGCTCTTTATCGGGCGTATGCGGAGTAAAGGATCAGGTGGGGATCTTTGTGAGTCATTTTTCGTGGAGGCAATGGGGGACAATAGATAGAAATTGTGTGATATCTAAAAACTTGAAAATCTGAAAAAGCGAATACTTCTGAAAATCGGGGATTGGAAGATTGAAGTAGTGCTTGCGTGGTCTCAGGTTGTTGTATGCGGCCGTCGAAGCCCTAACTGTGAGGTTTTCCATCTCTGGCAAGAGACTCGTCAAACAACACATCCATCAGACCTTGCAGACCTTTCATAATCCCGGATCAACAAGTGGTGATGATCTTCTAATTTATACCTTCTGAAAGTACTCGGTACAGTGTGTGTTGGATTAAACGGGGAATATCATTTGCTAATTGCGAGGCGCTGTTGATGAACCAGTTCGCGTACAACATCGTTGACGGTAAACGCATGTGATTTGGATTTGTTCGCTGCAGTAGTTTTAATTTAGAAATTAAGGCGCATTTACAAGTTCTAGCCCGACGGATTAGCCCGCTTATGCAGGTTAATTGAACTAATGCTGGCTAATTTTGTCACCTTTCGAATCTATCTATAGCTAATTGATACTATATTTATTTTCCCCGCGAGTCGCTCAAGATATCTTTGAAACAAGGGACCGTGTGTCAGGAGAGTACTAAGCTTCGTTGATCCGTTTCAGGGTCTTATATATCTATATCCTCGCCGTTTCAAAGGTTGTTAGCATCGCACATTGAGGCTTAATTAACAAGTCTTACTGGTCTTATAGATCGTGGTGGTCAACATCGTCTTGACTTCAGTTCTTTGTTTACTTTGGATATACCTATACCCTGAATGCCCTCAAAAACACATCCTTGAATTATCCTTCAATATCGGGACATGTCAATTAATTCTTCTCTTGGTCCCCGCTCCGATAACTACTCTTCTCGCACCCCCGTCATTATCATTGGTTCAATAGCTGGCAGCCTCATATTCCTAGCAAGTATGCAGCCCGAGCCACAACCCAGAAGCAAGCTAACCTAACACAGTGGCTGGAAGCTTACTATATCTCTTTTCTCGCAAAGAACGGGCCAGAAGAAGAAACGCTCAACAATCCGATGATTTCTCCCCTCTCGAACCGCCACCAGCCTATAAAACGGATGAGCTAGGCACGTCCAGAGGTCCCCACTCCCAACCCCGGCCCTTGTCCTCCTTCGCGCCGGACTACAGTCGCCAGGCCCAGCACGCGCAACAGTACCAACAGCATCTCTCTCGCCCTTCATACGATCAACCCCCAGCATACCCCACACTGCCAACGTATGATCCATCACGATACCAACCTATTCGGCCAACATCCATGGCGGCCGATATTAACGCCCACACCTATACGTATAACCCCGCCAATCATGCCAATCCACATCCTGGTCCCTCTTCCCGCCTGAGTGCAGTCCACTATAGTGACTCTAGACTAGCCACCTCCCGACCTGTGTCAATGGTCGGTCATGGCCCTCCAATTGGCTCCGTAGCTGCTTCAACTAGGTCGAAGCACCAGACAGCTATGCCACCTCCACCGGAGCAGAATACCAGGCAACGCAGGGACAGGAGGGAGAGGAGTGTATCTGAGCCAATGCCGTCGGGCCAGGCCGCCCCGAAACAACCTAAACCCGTCTTGTCGCGGCTGATCACCAATTTCCGTTGAGATTGTGACAGTGGCTTGGGCTTGGTTTCTTGGTTTTACGACTATCACGACATGGGCGCTTGCTTTTTGGAAAATGTGACTGGGGGGTTATATTTATTTGATTTGATTTATTCAAGATTTTTTCAAAAATCAACACTTCTAACTAGTGGAAAGATTCTGTCATAGAAAGATGTATGTTGTAGATAAAATACCTGGTCTGTGCCATGGGATCTCCGATCAATATCGATCGTCCCGAGTCTTTCCCGTTTCATACAATCTCGGCGCCTACAAGAGCATCCCAGCTCAAACGCCTCTATGAGCTCCTAGTAATTCCTCTTTTAGGAACTGCACATTCTTTCAGGTACTTTGTTGTACTCTGTACTTGGAGCTTTCCATGCCTATTTACGCCAACTCGACGGTGAATATTGGCCCTCCACCTCCTCACTCCACTTCATTGCAGGGATTCAGATGCGTCACAGTGAAACAGTGCTTTTTTGCGCCTTTTTACGCGTTTTCGCCTTGAGAGGGGGCCTTACCCCCTCTTTTAATCCCTGTCTTTCATCTGGTATCTTTCCTTCCTCGTCGCCGCCGGCAAATGACTGGTCAAGAAGAGACTACTTCAATGTGTTCATCACGCCCGTTGTTGCATCAGGACCCCTGAACTTACGGGATAAACCTGCCAGTCGAATTGTCTGGCCCCAACTCATCCTCTATCGAGGGTCTTTGTTCTCGTGAGTGCAGATCACTAGACAAGCGCCGTGCCAAGACGACGAACTACGAGGATGCGTTGATACACAAGCACACTACATGCAACTTATGGCCAACCCGCGTCAAATTTGTCAACGCAAGTTGACTGCGCCGCACCTAACAAGTGATTATCTATCTCGTTGAGAATGACTAGGGGAACAAGGATTGTAAATACCCCTCCCACATGCATTTTCTACGCACGCTGCAGCTATGTGAGCCTCTCATTTACGGCCGCCCGCCTGGATCCTTCAGCCGGTCAACTGTTGGCCCTGCAGTTCGCTATTTTTTTTTTCCCCTTTCCCCTTTTCTTTCGAAGCGCTGTTGTTTCTGCGAGAGACAGATTTGTCTGGATTCCTAGATTCCGCCCCGGGGCCCACGACCAGAGGGGTTGTACCAGACCACCGGGTTCTTTCCCGGGTCTCTAATCACTCGCTGGGTCACCAACAGCATCCCCGTCAGGGTCTTCTTCGGAAGATCTTCGCTCTTCTTGGTCACCAACGGACATGCAGTGGTTGGCTAGTGTGCCTCCATGGACATCTCGTTTTGATATAACGTCAACACACGCGGGCGGCCTGCCCTGGTCACCTTCTCTCTGTCTCTCTTTGTTCCTCGGCAGTGCTAACTTGTCGCCTTTCGCCTTGAGGAGAGAGCCCATGTGGGGATTTTGATAAGTTCTGAGATGAGCACCGCCCTAGGGAGTGATTTGTCCTCCCTTCGGTAAATTTGACCCCCTTAACGCGTCACTCTCCAGTTCACATGAAAGATCGGTTGAAGGCCATGGCGACATTCATGAAGAAGTTCAAAAGGAAACGCAGAGTGTCCACAGAACTTCACTCTCGCTGGGGTGATGTTTCTATCACTTATCCCACACAAGGGTCCTGGAACCAGTGGAATCAATCTTCTGGTGTTGTTGCGAATACGAGAGAAAACATACAGTCTGAAGAAAGTCAACAACAACATCCCCCAGCTGGCTCATTACGCCAGCCGAGTTCTAGCGCCTCGAGCAGACGATCGCGAAGCACGGACGCCCGAGAATACCAAGTGGGAGAACCGCCATCGTTTCCAACTGGATATTTCGATCAAAACATACGGCGTCGCATTGGAGATAGACATACGCCCACACCGCCAGCCCATACACCACCAAGCCAAGGGCTCGGCCTTGGTGATCTGAGACGTGGGCCAAATCGCCGATACTCAAGCTCTATTATCCATGACGATTGCACCACTGATGAATCCTGCGACGAAGACGACGAAGAAGAAGAAGAAGAAGAAGAAGAAGAAGAAGAAGAAGAACGAGATACTGTGGGCCCACGAATTCAGTTAAGCCCCCCAGAATACGGCACCGGTGACATGTTGCACACAGCACGCGACGATCCCGAAGATTTTGACACCCCGGCCAAGTCTCCGCCACTCTCGGTGACTTCACGCATGCGCCGTTGCAGCCTCCAAAGCTGTGCAACAGAACACACAGCATCTATATCCGGTGGCACCAACTCGAGACGAACGAGCGTTACCGCTGCATCCTCCACCTCTGCTCCCTCTATGCCACCTTCTACACCTCGCGTTGCATATAGCACCCAAAATCAACCTCCATTCCCGGAGAAAAGATACCCTCCTCGTACAAAACATCGGGAATCTGAGTCTGTGCCTCGACAGGAAATGGTGCCCTCCTATGATGAGCTCTACGGTTGATATGCCCTGAACAAACTATGTTCAATTAGAAGTCTATATCTGGTGGTTTTTTTGGTTTCTTTTGATTTGTTACATTCTTTTGGGGGCGACCAATCGGTCCTGTTCGAGTCAGCCTTCTTCGAAAGCCCTGTAGTTGCCCGTTGGACTGCATTTGCCTCAATTTTATTATTAATTTTGCATTATGGCGGCTTTATTTGAATTTACAGTTATTCCATACAATTATCTGAACAGAATGTTAGGGAAATTTACATGTACACATCTGTACGTCTTCGAGAAATGCGTACTTGGACCTTTTACCTTCAAAATCCCGGAGTCCTGTCTTCTCCCCCTAGCAAAGAGGGGCTTCCCTTGGCAGATTAAGTCTTCAACATTTTTCTCTCTCTTTCCAGTATTCGGGACATGCCGATACCCGTTTCCAACAATTGACTGGGTTTTGTGACTCTCCTCAGATGAGGGGGGTGAACCTGCGCCCGTGCATTATGCAGACAGTATCACAGTCACAACCGCTCTCACCAATCAAGCGCCAAAGTTCATCACACTCTGTGCGTCTGCAGCATATCCACTGAAAGCAGGATGACGGGGTGATCACTCCATCCACACCAACCATCCCCCGATTCCCCAGTCAGGGTGCCATCACCAACCAGCCTATAAGCGGCGTTCTCTAAGCGCCGAGGACCAACGCTGGGAGGAAGAGAATGTGCTTGATTCGACCGGTCCATCCATTCCGTTGCTTTTCCCAGGCACTAGTGACTTTGCAGGTGCTTGGATTGTGCATCACTTCCCTGTTCCGTGAACTCCTTCGACTGAATTACTCCACCTCGCCGTCACATCCATACAGAACGGAGCGTGAGCTGCTCGCAGTGAAAAAAAGAAGCTTTCCCGCCCCGAGCAAACTCTTACAATCCTGAGTTACTATTTTGCCGTTTTTCATGCGAACGTGAGATCCATCTATCCGGCACTCTGCCCTCTCTACTCCCACCTCCTCCTTGGCGGTCGCTGTAAGAACAGAAGCTGTCGGACTCTCTGTTCACTCCGGCTCATCATGCTCGGGTTAAGAGACGACAGTTCAAGGTCCACCAGGATGCTGCCTTTTTTCCTGGCTGTGATTTTGTTGAATAGCCCAACTCCAGTGGTTTTCGGATTGAAAACCACATCGGGTTCGCCATGCGCCGATGTGTGCGGTACCACGACCAACACTACTTCTTCCGAGATTACGTGTTTGGATCATTCGTATAATCAAACGTCAGTAGGGAAAAGTTTCAAAAACTGCATCTCCTGTCAGTTAGACAGCGAGTTCCACGACCAGAACACTGGAGAATCGGACGTGAACTGGGGCCTCTGTATGTTGTACCACCTGCCAGAGATCGCAGATTGTGGTTCGTTGTTCAGATCTAACCAATCGAACCAGATAACCTGCGCTATGCTTTTTCAACCTGCGTGTTTGGATCTCCAGACTCGATATCAAATGTCTCGTCCCCGTGTCCAGTTGCATGCGATGGCGTGCGTTTAGCAGTCGAAACCCATATTGAAGACCCAGACACATCGAATCTGAACTCGTGGTGTGATACCCCGTCGTTCGCAGATAACGTCGTCAACACCTGCGAGTTCTGCTACAACTTGACAAGCTCGCAAGTTTACATGGCAAACTGTACGTATGCCCTGCAATCCATACCTGTATCCATATGATATCAGCAAATCCCAAGCTCAAAGTCCGAAGAAAACCACAACTAACCGTGATCCAAATCCAGTCCTCGAGTCCATCCGCTACAACTGCCATTTCAAGACAGCAACGGGCAAGACTTTCGACATAGACCCAACAAGAATCTTCAGCCAATCCTTACTCCCCTCAAGTCTGTCGCTCGAAACGCCCGGCACAAACCCCTCGAACCTGAATCTGGGAGTAGTGATCGCCGTGCCCATCGTAGGATTCCTAATCCTCGTCTCGGCGCTCACGGTATGTTGCTTCTTCTTCATCCGGCACCGACGCAAGAAGGCCCGTCGGAACCGCCACTCGCCTCATATGTACAACAACTGGAGCGGTGCATCGCCGACTAGCGCACAGCAGCAGCAGGCCTGGGCCGAGCAGCAGATGTTCAATTCTGGCGGGTATGGGCACGGGTCAGGCTTTGGGTTTGTTGATAATGATGGTCGCGGGCAGGAGCTTGCGTATGGTCATGGCCATGGCCAGGAGCAACATTACCAAAGCCAGCAGTACCAGCGGCACTTCCAAGGTCAAGATAAGTCGGGTTTCTCGCAGGATATTATTGAAGAGCCTGCTCAACAACAGTACCAGCAGCAGCAGCATGCTCACGCCCACACCTTTGATCCGGATCAGAAGGGCCAGCATGCCCAGGTTTCTGTGCACCCTCAGACCTTTGACCCAGATCGTAAGGATCCTCAGCAGTGGCGGTGATTGTGACCACTTGTACTTGATTGTGTCTACCTTGTTGCTGTATAGCATTGGTGAAATGTCTGTGGATAGCAGGGTCAGTTGTGACATGGATGTAATGAGATCAGGATATCAGCTCACCTCATTGTTGACGGCGTTTGGGTTTCTTGTTTCTTGTTTTACGGAGTTCTGCTCCAGGATCGCCTCAATATATCCCCGACATCTTGCAATGTCTGCATGTTATAGTCAAATGGAAGAAAAGTGTTCAGCACGGAAAATTCTCTGTAAAATATTATATGTAATAATGTACTCAAATAAAAGAATGAGAAGAAGATAGACCACAAAATCGTAGCATAAAATATCATCGAGAAGGGCGAAAAGAGGACTTATGTATCCATCGTCAACCCCCCCACCACCTACATATACGCACATAACTTGATCCGAAAATAGCATCAACAAGCCGCCCAGGAATTGCAACGGGATAAGGCAGGCCTACGCAAGCTAAACTGTCAGATAATACGAGAAGATCGGCCATAGAAACTCTAGGCGACAGCTTTTTGTGTCGCTGCAGATTGGCTCGGCCGGCGGGCGTTTCAGCACGCACCGCCAAGGGTCTAAGGGTCCAATGGGAGATGGGGAACCGACCTTGAAGTTATTTTTGGATATGTGGACTGTGGTAATTTTATGCGATTGAGGGGGGTTGGAGGTGTAGGTGTAGGGCTTGTTTGGTGCTGGTTTACAGATGTAACTTGGCCGTTACCTGAATACTCCGTTGTTTTGATATAGAATATATACAATAGAATATATAAACTAGAAGAGTCTAATTTCAGGAATATACTACTTTAAGATATAATTGAGAAAAATGAAAGAATTTTGAAGAATTTTGAAGTAAGAGAAGTCAGTAAGTCAGTAAAACCCTCCTCCCTACTTTATCTTATCCCCTCACGTTAGACGTTGGAGCAATTTGACCTTTCCCAAGCTTTCAACCAGTCATGTCCAACCTCACTCAAGAACAAATTAAAGTCCTCGAGCAGTCACGTCAGCGTCTCGTGCAGCTCACACGCTCACTAGGCTCGCTGATCGCAAGTCTAAACCAAAGCGACCCTCTTCCGCCGTGGTAAGAGCTCTACCCATCCTCCAAGCCAATCCCTAGTAGCCAACAGCAACAAACTAACCAAAACCAGGACCTCCCTCCAATCCCAAGCAAGCATCATCTCCAACAACCTCATCAGTGTCTCCGACCAACTCTCCGACCAACGCGACCTCCTCTCCAACCTAGTCGCCTACCCAGGCCCAGAATACCCAGGCCGAACACAAGCAAACACCCTCGAACAACTCCTCCGCACAAAACTCGATCCCCGCGTCGAAGACTGGGTTGCGCGCGGCCGTGCAGCCGGTACAGAGTCCGCCACCACACCGTCCAATTTCTCCGACCCCGATACCGCGCACAAGCCGCTGACCGACGCACAGCTCGCGGAGCTGTGGGAATGGGCGCCGCTGGAGGCGAACCAGGAAGCGCGGCGGAGGAACTGGGGTGGGAATTTTACGCTTGAGGAGCGCGAGGCGGGGATTGAGAATGTTGTTACTGGGTTGAGGAGGCAGTTGGAGGATGATGATGATGATGGGGAGGAGGAGAGTGAGGGCGAGGGTGAGGAGGGGGATGGGGAGGAGATGGATGTTGTTGGYGTTCATCGGAAGCCTGGTGCTGCTGAGTTCGAGTACAATATTGCTCCTCATCACCCGCATCCTGTGCAGCCTTTCGTGCCGTTGGATCTGATTTTGAGATACATGACTACTGGGCGCATGCCGTAGTCTTGGGAGTCTCTAGGCACTTTATAGTCTTGACCGGGGCATGTGGTCTGTGGTTACAGTTCTACTCGGTCTGCGGTTTTCCAAAGAATACAACTTTCTCGTAGCTCATTGTGCGACTTGTTTGGTTCCAAAAACGGCATTAATATTATTTTAGCCAAAACGAAAAGAGGCGAAGGTGAATAACAGCTGAGCTATCTAACCCCGTCGGCGGGTGGTGGGGGTCTTCACACCCGGTCTGGGGGACGCTCCCGTGGTCTGGGCTGTCGGTGCCTTCTCAACTGCCTTTGCGCGAGGAGCAGCCTTCTGCTTGGGCGCCGGGGCGTTCCAGTACCAGAGCATCTGGAGCGCAAGGATCACATTGAGGGTGAAGCCGCCAATGAATCCGTAGAGGATGAACTTGTCGTCGACTTCCTGGAGGGTTGTGAAGATTCGGGACAGGGAGCCGATGAGGTAGTTGAACACCTGATGAGAAGAAGCAATTAGTGTCTGAACTGAGATCATGCGAAAAGGTAAAAAGAATCGTACCGTGAATGCGCTAAGCTGTCCGGTTCCACCCTCGCGCCAGATTGTATAGATTTGAGGCGCCTTGCTGGCAACACCCAGAGCACCCGCACCGGCCTGTAGGTAGGCCATAGTCTGCGCATCCACAAGAGTTTGGTCGAACAACAGCGCATAAACGCTGGCAGCTACGACAGCAATAAAAGCCGCGGCGGCGGCGGAGCGTCCGGCATAGTTCAAGACCAGAACACCGATGGCGATATCCTGGACGGCGATGAGAGCGGTCTCGCCATAGGTGCTGAATGGGAACTGGTTGCGCACGCCGTAAGAGAGGGTGATGAGCAAGCTGGCGGTTTCGAGGGCGTACGAAACGAATGAGACACCGGCCGATGAGCGGGAGTTGATCAGTTTCAGAATCTGCGGGATTTTGACGACCGCACTGGCACCGACGATGGCTATGCCGAGAGCCTTGGAGATGGCGAGTGATGTGCAGGCAGGGTCTTTAGTGATATCGAGGTCAACCAACAGTGCGCCGTGGCAAGACTTGCCAATCAAGGACACAACGGCATCGTGCACTGGCTCGGGGATGGCCGAGACAATAGGCGCCAAATAAGGCTGAAGAGGGGTGATCACTGAAGTCTGAAGGGTATCCATTATGAGTGTGAATGATCACCAGAAAAGAGAGCACAGCGTTGGAGATCAGGCAATGTCTTGAAGAACAATTTGTTGACATTCCACAGGTGAACGGATGTGGCCCGTGCGCCACCGGGGAAATTCAACTTCTCTCATTCACTTTTCTTCCTTCTGCATGACTAACCCGCCATGATCCCTCTGCGGCCATCCCTTCTACGGAGGCCTCGAGAGGCGCTTGTGTGCTCACAATGTCTCTTCGGGCCTCGTTCTGTGCGCCCCGAGGCCATTCGGGGGTTCCTATCATCCTCGAAGCGGCGGACCGGGATTGCGGATGACCAGTCCCCTTCGGTATTCCACAAATCATATTTCTCGGCCAATCGATTGTACGACGGGTCAAGTACCAAAGGTGGCTTGCTCTCTTCGCTTGCGCCCTCCAATGCGAAAGGCAAATCGAACGCTCCATCCACCAGCGATCCGTATACCAGTCAGGTCGATTCGTCTGCAACAGAATCGTCCGCTGCGATTGCGACAGAAGCAACATCAGAACTACCACACCGGCGGCGGAAGCGCTTGAAGGAGGAAAGCAATGCAACCGGAACCCCAGAACCCAGCCTGCCGCTGGATGCCTCGGCGCAACTGTCCAACTTCTCGTCCACACTCCCCACCACCTCCCTCCGCCGCAAGTTGGCTGCGTATCTCGCCCTGACGAAACCGCGACTCTCCTTCTTGATTGTCCTCACCACCACCTCTGCATATGGAATGTACCCAATCTCGTCCCTGCTCACCCTCGACCCGGCCATGACCCCACTACCTACACTTTCAACCTCGACCCTGACCTTTATATATCTGACGGCGGGCACTTTCTTATCGTGTTGCAGTGCCAATACACTGAACATGATGTTCGAACCGAAATTCGATGCACTTATGTCCCGGACGCGTAATCGTCCTATCGTTCGCGGACTCGTCTCGCGCCGGGCAGCTCTGCTCTTCGCGATTGGCACCGCCATCACGGGCCTCTCCCTCCTTTATATCGGGACTAACCCGACAACTACCGCCTTATCCGCCGCCAATATCTTCCTATATGCTTTTGTATATACACCATTGAAGCGAATCCACGTAATCAACACCTGGGTTGGTGCGGTTGTTGGTGGTATTCCACCGCTGATGGGATGGATCGCCGCGGCAGGCCAGACTGCGACGATTGGCCATGACTCATGGCGCGACATGCTCTTCAGCGAAGAGAGCATTGGTGGATGGCTGCTGGGTGGAATCTTGTTCGCCTGGCAATTCCCGCACTTCAACGCCCTATCCCATCTGATCCGCGATGAGTATAAAGCAGCCGGCTACAGGATGCTATGCTGGGTGAACCCAGCTCGTAGTGCTCGGGTTGCTCTGCGTTACTCTATTCTGATGTTCCCCATCTCCTTTGGTCTCTGGTGGGTCAATGTCGTCGGACATGGTTTCCTTGTCGGTAGCACTGTCGCCAATGGCTGGCTGGTCCGCGAGGCATACCGCTTCTATCAACATCAGGGTGCGAACGGCACTGCACGTGGCCTCTTCTGGGCCAGTATTTGGCAGCTGCCTATTCTACTGGTCGGCGGCCTAGTGACCAAGAAGGGTCTCTGGGATGGCGTCTGGAGGAATATATTCGGGCAATCCGATGAAGAGGATGAGGAGTATCTGTACTACGAGGATGAAGAAGAGGTTGAAGGCGAGAAGGCTAAGCTCCAAAATGCTGCGTCAACCCGTGCGCCCTCAACCCGGACAAGTACTTTGTCCACTGCATGAGAGTGTCCAAAGCACAAGTCTCTCGTGCTGGATACCTTCCAGTCTCATTCATCTCACTGAGGTGCCTCACCTTGTCTATTCGGACCACATTTTTGTCCTTGGATTTTGTCTTATACAGCGGTTTGGAGTGGCGTTTCTTTTTTGACTTTGTATAACACCTCTCCTATATGGAATCCATACAGTTTTTTTCAATCTTGTCTTCTTCTTTTTTCTGCATTTTGATGGAATACCATAATATACAAGCTACTTCCCTTGGATGCCCGGCTACAAATTCCCATGTCTACTTGTTGAATCAGAACTCGACAGGTGGACGCATTAACATCGATTCTCCTAATTATACAACCTCAACTATTGCACATATTATTCGAATCACCCACTTCCATCACGGCCACCCCAAATGACCACAGATCCCATCAACCTACGAAGAAGTGGAAGAGCCAGCAGCTTCAAGCAAGAACTTCGCAGCCGTCTCGGCGTCACTGCCGTAACTAACGTGCGCCATGAAATTTCCTCCGTTCAAGCAGACAGGGTCACCCATGTTACAGAACTCCTTGACCTTGTCACTGGCAAGCTTGCCGACACCCTGGGCCTTGAGTGGGTCACCGAAAAGGACAGCAGCAGCGATCTGGCCAGCATCGAGGCTCTTAGCAGCGTTGTGGACGACCATAGCACCCTGGGAGTATCCGCCCAGCAAGACCTTAGTCTTAGGGCACTGGCTAAGAGCCTGCTTGACGAGCTTGGCCATGGTGGGACCGCCGGATCCGCCCATCATTGTGTTGCCCTGTTCGAATGTAGTGTTAGTTGACAGGTCCGATTGTTGATCTTGATTGCAGGATGCAAAGCCAAGTCAATGTGTTGAATACAGGGGAATGGGTTCTCATACCGCTGCATCAGCCGGGTATGTGACACCCTGCACGGTGACCTTGTCGCCGGACAAGGAGTTCAACTGCTTGGCGACGGGGGGTCCAACGACCGAGCCCATGTTACCCATCTCGCTAGTTCCGCGAGCAAAGATGAAGGTGTACTCCTTGCAGCCGTCATTCTGAGTCACGCCGTTCTCGGTTGAAGAGCCCAAGCCGCCTAGAAATTGACATCAGCATTGGGGTTTCAGATTCTAAGTATTTAGGAAATATTACCGAAACTGGGCATGCCGAATCCGCTGCCTGTCGAGCTGTCGGAGGAGGCTGAGCGACCTGGGATGAGAGAACCCAGCCCGCTCGATCCACCGCTAGAGCCCAACCCACCGCTAGAGCCCAACCCACCGATCGAGCCAAATCCACTGCTCGACGAGCTGTCGGAGCCGCTGCCCGAGCCAGAGAGTCCTGGGATGAGAGACTTCCACGAGTCCAATCCACTGCCAGTCGGACTGCCGGAGCCGCTGCCGGAGAGCCCTGGAATGAGAGACTTCCAGGCATCCAGGCCAGTGCCGGTACCACTACCAGAGCCGAAACCGGGCAGCTGACGGTTCTCGATGGTGGGAGTGGGAGCCGCGATGGCAATACTGGCCAAGGTGAGGATGATAGTAGACTTCATATTGAAACGAGGTAATTGATATAAAGAATGAATCTGAGAGACCAGCTCAACAGTGTAGAATAAGTGATTGAATAGAGGACTGAAGTGAATGAATAGAAGAATGAGGAGGGATGGTCTACTCTTATATCTTTGTTTTCTTTCTATATTCTTATAATTCGTACAATTGGATCATTGGTTCGGTAGTTGCCCAAGAATCGGGCTGACCTCGGAAGGATACCATCCTTGGGCAATGTCTTAAACTAAGTCTTTAGTGAAACGGGTACCCTGTTTCATCCCGTGACTCCTGCAGGATATACTTTTTTTTTTATGGGGTATACTAGTCGGAGAACTCACGGAGTAGCCCTACAAGAGATCCAAGTGATCTTCAATAGATCCCGGGTTCTCCCGCCTCGTGGACTCTGATATCAACCTGTAGATCTCCAGAAGAAAGGGTCTCTTTGACAACATAGCTCTAGTATATGCAATCATCATCTCTAAAACATCTTCAGTTGAGGTATCTATTCTCTACATGCACTATATGTGAATATGTGACAGATCTAGCACCAAAAGCCCTGAGACACAGGACGTTAGAGTTTAAATTAAATGAAATCGAAACTATAGAATGTTCTCAATATTGGGGAGCTCCAAATCGGGAACTTTAGCCGTTGAGCCATAAAATGGGTTCGAAGAAAAAGCCCTAAAAACAGGATGTGGAGAAGATTCGCAGGAATCAGAGGGCGAACGCCCAGTGGGGATTCTCAGGGGTGTGTCAGGCCACCCCACTGAGGTCAGACGCAACCCCCTGATTTGCAAAACAGTGCACTGTTCGGAGTACTATGCTGGATAGAGTATGCAGTGCGCAGTTTCATCCAGGGCAGAGAATTGAGTCATAGAATTCTTAGAATGCCGAAAACCTCGGCTATAGTATAATCGGTATATGTGATGCATCGGTATAGTACAAAATAGCTCATCCAAAAGGACAATGTGATATACAATCGGCAGTGGAGCCGGCAAATAACTACTGCCTCAGCTTCAGGTGATACGTCTTCAATGCTTCCTCCGTCATGAGACTCGGGGCTCCAACCATGGCATCGTCGCCCCCCTTACCAGTCTTCGGGAAAGCGATCACATCACGCACGGACTCCTTGCCGAGCATAACAGCAACAAGTCTGTCAAAGCCCAGGGCAAGACCGGCGTGCGGAGGACAGCCAGAGCGGAGGGCATCCAGCAGATGCGAGAAGTCAGTCAACCGCTCAGCTGGCATTTTCAGGATATCACGGAAGATGAATTCCTGTACTGCTGCGTCGTGGATACGACGACTACCACCGCCTAGCTCGACGCCGTTCACGACAAGGTCGTAGTGGTCAGCCACCGCCTTGGTGGGGTCTGTGAGGAGGAGGTCGACATCGGCCGGGGTCTTGGGTGCGGTGAAGGGGTGGTGTGTGGAAGAGAACCCTGCTGCGCCGCCCTGGCCGGGCTCAGAATCCGAGGAGGGGGAGAAGAGGGGGAAGTCGACGACCCAGAGGAAGTCGAATCCGGTCGGGGCGGGCTTGAAGCCTGCTGTGACCGAGGCAGCGTGTAGTGCACGGCGCAGATCGCCGACGGGGGTTGAACCCCCGGAGAAAGGAGCACGGGGGCGTGCCTGCAGAACGATCAGGTCACCATGGTCAGGGTCCAGCAGTTCCTCGACTTGCTCAGCGGCTTCGAAGCCGAAGGGCTGTAGTCCGCAGAGGGGCTGCTTGCCATTGTAGATGAAGACGCCAGGGCCACCGTCTGGGTTGTTGTTGAACGGCGCACCCGCAGGTGAGTCGAGGAACTTGGCAATGAACTTGTGGGTTTCAGCGGGATCGTTATCATTTCCTTCAAGCTTGAAAGCTTCCACGATGGGATTGGTCAGGCCAGAAATCTTGCTGACTAGATCCACGGGGAGAACATGATCAAGTCGAATGATTTCCATCCCGTATCTCGTGTCCGGCTTATCGGAGCCATATTTGGCCATGACTTCCTGGTAGGATACTTTGCGGAATGGGCCCTCCGGGGCAGAGTCTTTCATCAACGACGACCAGAGTCGGCGAATGACCCCTTCCACGGTGCGCATGACATCGTCGCCTGTCGCGAAAGACATCTCCATATCAAGCTGTAGAAATTCAATTAGCATATATCATCCATCATCCAACATCTAACAAAACAATATAGGTCCATACCTGGGTAAACTCGGGCTGACGATCCGCACGCAAATCCTCATCCCGGAAGCAGCGCGCAAACTGATAATACCTTGGCAAACCACCAGCCATGAGAATCTGCTTATACTGCTGCGGGCTCTGCGGCAAAGCATAAGCCAGACCCTCCCTCCGTGTAGGCACAATAAACTCCCGTGCACCTTCCGGCGTAGACTTGAACAACAGTGGGGTCTCAATCTCCACAAACGGCGGCCGACACTGCTCCAGCTCTTTCTTGCAAAGATTGTGAGCGCGGGCACGGAAGCGCAGCGCTTCGCGCAGCTCCGCATCTGAGCGCAGTTGTAGGTATCGTTGCTCAGGTGGGAACACCGTTTCAGGCGTCATTATAAGCTCCTTGGGGAAGTCGTTGAGGGGGTGAATTTCTTCTAATGCGAGCTCCCATAGGCCTTGGGCTGGTGTGTTTTCTGCCTCTGACGGCTTGGTTTTCTTCTTTTGAACTGTCCCGCGTACAGCCACAGGGCTGTTCGCGTTCACGGCCTTCAGCTGCTCGAAGGCATCGTTCTTGGCGAATGCTACAACTTGTAGGCTGTGTTGCAGGGTGGGATCGGATAAGCGCACGAAGGATAGTTTCTTAGACAGGTCTGCGCGGGTTCCGAGGTACCCATGTAGTACTACTTCCGTATTTGGCTCAGCCTGTGCAAAGAATGTTTCGAAGTCGTGGGTGGCACGAGGGAAGTCCACTGTAGGGCATCATGTATTAGTCAAAGTCCTCTCAGACTATGGAAAACCCAAGCTTTTCAGGAGAAGATATCAACATACCAGCCCGCTTATAAGCCTCCAAAAAAGCAGGAAGCTGTTTAGGAGGCTCGTCCTGTCGCAAACAAGCCCGAGCATGGAACTGCCGCGGCGCCTGAACGGGGCTATGGCATTGTCTGGGCCAAGCGGCTGATCGACCCCGCAGAAGATTCGAGATCTCGATGTAGCTAGATCTCAACCGCAAAGTGC
Source organism: Penicillium sp. CF05 (assembly GCA_002916455.1). NCBI lineage: Eukaryota > Fungi > Ascomycota > Eurotiomycetes > Eurotiales > Aspergillaceae > Penicillium > Penicillium sp. CF05. Next base: position 25,805 of record PKQL01000041.1, read on the forward strand.
GGAGCTGCGCGGCAGCAATTGGCATATTTCAATTGTCGTAAATGCAATTGCAGCCAACCCGGAAGAAAGCGAGTCATGCCGGGACAACCTGATCATTAAAACCGGCAGAAAGCCACCCCGCCCTAGAAGCGGACTAGCGCCCGCAGAAATAAAAAGCGCGGGATTTTCCCTCGTCCGTTTTTCTTTTCTTCTTCATCCTTCCAAGTTTTATACTTGTGAGTATTCTTCTTCCCCAGCCCATTTCAATGGGAATTACCTTCTTTGATCGTTTTACTGACTGTTTTCCAGAATGATGAAAGCCTAGTGTGTTATATATGAGACAGTCTCTGCCCTCTGAGGCGTGCGGCTCTCTCTCTTCGGGGAGCTTAAGGGCTGTATGAATCGAGGGTAGGGTATGTGATATATGCGTTCGGCATACCAACCTTGTTTACTTGACGGACGCGATGAAGGCATCTCTGACCCTATTCACAAGACTTGAAGGTGTAACCATTGGCTTTGGGCCATGGTTTGAGGGTTTCTCTTGAAGCTGGGAGAGATGGATGTCGGACCGGTGTTGGCAAACGACGCCTTGATGTCCGAGGTCCTCTCTTTCCGCTCTTATATTCGATCTAGCTAGCTATACCTTGGCCTCAGGGCTTGTTTCTATATCTGTTCGCTTCTCGACAGTGGGGTTATAGCAGAGTTCAATTGATTCAGGCATAGTTGCCCCGGTCATTGTTGACTCTATAACCTCACTCATGAGAAGACAGCAGAAATCTCAGCAAATATCAGGACTTCACCTTCAAATATCTTCATCTTAATATTCGATGTTTCCTCGTATGTATATCTTGTAGTAGGACTACAGCTACCTCACTAACATGGTGGCCTATGTATATTCAATCTCCATAATGATCTAGCTCTGCAAGGAAATCTCAAATTGCATCAACGTATTTTGTTAAGCTGTCTTTCCCCAGCCTCAAGTAATCTATAACAGAGATACCCCCCCCTAATACAGTCCCCTAATCCCGTATGTCGTAATACCACCTTTTCACGCAAAGATCATTTTCTCTAACACATCTTTCTCCCCACTATTTTCAACAAGATTCTTGAACACACCTCCCTCAATCCCCATAAGATCCCTAGGCGAGCCAAACTCAGCCGCCTTCCCGGCATCCATAACAAGAATGCGATCAAAGTCCGCAATAGTGCTAAGCCGGTGCGCAATGACCAGCAGCGTGGTAGCATTACGACCGAACTCCGCACGGATAGACGTCTGGATCAACGCATCGGTCTCCATATCGACAGCCGAGGTCGCCTCGTCCAGAACCATAATCTTGGGTCGCGAGACGATGGCACGCGCGAGACAGAGGAGCTGGCGCTGACCCTGGGAGAGGTTGAGGCCACCCTCGGATATGGTCGCAGAGAGAGAGGTGAAAGTATTAGCATTGGTCTTCTGGACCGTCGCTGGTGTCGTGGTGCCCGTTTCACTGGGCTGGCGGGGCGTGGCAGTTCGCGATGTCAGGGTGAGCTCGTCGTCGTCGGCCTCGGAGATGAGGTGCACCCGTGCTAGCGCATCGTAGAGCTCCGTATCGCTGTATTCGTCGAACGGGTCTAGATTCGATCGCACAGTGCCGGAGAATAGCACTGGGTCTTGCGGGATGATGGCAAGTCGGCTGCGGAGATCGTGCAGTTTGATCTTCGAGACATCGAGTCCGTCGATGAAGATCTGGCCAGAGCGTGCCTCAAGGAATCGGAATAGTGCAAGCGTCAAAGAGGACTTGCCTGCCCCTGTCCGTCCAACGACCCCTACGCGTTGGTTCTTCTCTACCGCGAAGCTGAGCCCGTTCAATACCGGTGGGAGATCCGGCGCGTAACCGACCACAAGATCGTGAACTTCGAGATAGCCCTCTGTAGGCCAAGCCGCGGGCGCATCCGCTCCTCCTTGGTTCTCGATCTCGATGTTGGAATATTCGATGACACGCTCTGTGGCGTTCATGTTCAATTCAATGTTAGCGTATTGCCGCAGTGCCATCGTGATCGCAGCGTTATACTGCAACACAAAGCTGAGAGCGAAACCCGCAAGTGAAGCGCTGATACCTGGCAGATAGACGACAAGCCCAGCAGTGACAGTTGAGAAGATAGCGCCGACGATGCTCATGCGGAATGCGAGCCAGCGGTTGAACAGCCACAAGGTCCACCATGCTTGCGCATGGCGATTGATCTTGTTGTACATGATTTCCACATAGGTGTCTGGTTTGCTGAAGGCGCGAATGGTGATGAGGCCAGCAAGACTGGACCCAAACTGCTCAAATACAGGGCTCTTCGCAGTGCTCTCGAGACGTTTGATTTGACGGGCACCTGCCAAGTAGGACAGGGCCAGTTTCAGACATATGGCCAACAGAATCACGCCAAGCAAGATCACCGTCCAGTCGACAAGCATACCCGCAACCATTATTGCGAAAACATCTAGTACCTTGTTTACGAAAAACCCGATGTCGTATCCAATTCGTGAATCGAGGGAGTGAAAATCGGCTGTGAAGCGGTTGAGAATTCGTCCCAATGGGACAGTGTCCAGCCACCGGAGTGGCGCGCGGAGGATAGTATAAATCAAGCCATTGAACAGGTTCCTCGAGGCCCGGATTGATGCAGAAAGAATGCAGTAGTAACGGACTGTCCCGACTATACAGGCAGTTATCGAAATTGCAACATAGATTCCGAGGTACATAAAGAGGTCATCGTGTTGTGGGACAGGTGTGGACGGTTGCATCGCATGCTGCAATAGGACGCTGTATTGCTCAGGATGGGCCTGGGTATTGGAGGATGAACGTGTCCAGATATTGATCCACCAAGACTTGTGATAAATAAAGATTAGATGATGGATATAGATACTGAGACTGACTGTCTTGAGATTTTATGCACTTACCCGTCCAACCAAGAGGGACGAAAACGTTAAATAGACCGCGAGCGTCACTAACCAATATACCACGGAGCCACCTTTATTCAAGAAAGCAAGGTAGACAGCTAGCCGCACAGAGCCGGATTCTCGTTTTTCGTCTTCAACGAACTTCTTCGGTGTAGGCGTCTGTTGTGCAGTAGGAATTCCATTTCCGTTGGAAGCTTGGCCATTTACAGCCGTGTTCGGTTTTCGGTGGGATGTATTCGAGATCACCTTTTGGAGAGTTGTCTCCTCATCATTAAATTCACGGTCTTCTCCAGCTGCGGCAAGGCCCGCTTGCTTTGCGGCCTGTTCCTCGCGAAGGAGATCCTCTAGGTGATGCGATCCCTTCAGGTCATCAACAGTACCTGCATATTTGATACGACCATTCTCCAACAGCACAGAGTAGTCCGTGCGAGGAAGGCAAAGTGCAACATGGTGAGTGACCAAAATGCGGGTTCGGTTCTGACCAAGTTCTCCGGTGAGAGCGTGCTCAAAGACATGGCGACCTGTGTGGGCATCGAGAGCGCTGAATATGTCATCCATGATAAGTATGCCAGCTCTGGAGTACAATGCGCGGGCGAAGGAGATACGCCAGCGTTGGCCACCGCTCAGATTGACACCATTCGCACCAATGTCGGTCATATCTCCATCTGGCAGCATCTCAAAATCTTTTTCCAGAGCACAAGCAAAAATCACCTGTTGGTAGCGCTCTGGCTCGTCTGGGAGTCCAAAGAGAACATTCGCTTTGATTGTAGCATTTTCGATCCATGGAATCTGCGCAACATACGCAATGGCCGAGTCGATAATCCAATCTGCCTTTGTCGCAACGTGATCAAATCTGTCCGTAATGGGAGGTGGAACGGGTACCTTGATCGTCCCGGCGAGAACATCACATTCACCCAGGATTGACGAGAGAAGCAGGCTCTTTCCAGATCCAGTTCTGCCGGATACCACGGTTAGACTCTTTGTCGGGAGTTTCAAGGTCATGTCACGCAGAATGAAACGATCCTCGCAATCTTGGATATCTTCCTCCTCCGCAGGCCATGCAACAGAGGCATCCTCAAAAGCGATGTATTCAGCAGGGACAGTGTTGGCAACGTTTTCCGAGGTAGCCAAAAATTTGTCGATACGCTCAGAGCTAACCTTTGCTTCCAGGCCTATGGACATGAGCTCTGGTATAATAGCGAGCGACGCCTCGAGGGAATTGAAGATTGCCATAGCGGTGAAAGCCACAGAAGCGGACAAAGTACCATTAATAATGGCGTATGTGGTCAACGAAACGGCAGACAAGCCGACGGGACCGAGAACCCAGATCGCAAGCAGGCCAATATCAGCAAGGAAGGACGCCCACAATGCGCCAAGTTCAGTTTCTCGCGTCTCTCGGACTCGCTTCTGCCATTGCTCCTCCAAAGCCGAGAATTTGATCTGTCTGATTCCCTGCAGCACTTCGGTAACGATCGCCAGCTTCTGGTCACGGAATTTCATCAACCGGTCCTGGGCGTTCGAATACTTTTTAGCTGCGTATATATTCAGTGGTGTCACAAGAAGAGAGACAGAAAGACCAGCAAAGGCACTGCGCCAGCCGAGGATTTGGACCAGGAAAACGGCACCGATAATGATTCTGAAGATTGCCTGTGGGATAATGTAGTTGTAAGAGGCAAAGTCGGAAACGCGCCGAGCATCCACGGCCACATGGTTGATAATACTCTGGCGGCTCTTCTTCAACGCATCCTCGTCATTTTCATCGGCGTCCGCGGATCCTTTGCTGGAATTATCGGATTCAACTGGCGCTTTGGACTTCTTTGTATGCTTCACATCCTTCCGACGCATGGCTTTGGCAAATATCACCGCTGACAGCTGTGAGTAGATCGGAACTCCAAGTCTGGAGTTGACGACCCAGAACAGCCATGCGTCCACGGTCGAGGCAAGGAACAACAACCCACCCAAGGCTACGACCCAGAAATACGATTCTCCGGCATTCCAATCTGGAGTACCGCGTAGTTCGAGTGTTCTCAAAATCTGAAATAGGGCGACCTGCGGCCCAAAACTCAGAAAGCAAATTGCCAGACTAAGCATCGTCTGGGTGATCAGCGGCCCCAAATGAGCAACAACAATCGCTATCCACAATTTCCGGTTCTGTCGGGCTATTTCGAATTTCTCCCGGAGAAAATCAGCACGTCTGGATGCGGTAAGCTTGGGGATATCCTCGAGATCCATGGTATTATGCTTCACTGCGTAATTTAGCAATTCATTGGCCCAGCTGAAAGTGAAGCGGCTGAGTAGGGAGACAGAAAGCTCCCGCTCAACCAGCTTATCTTCATAGTAAACATCTGGACGACGCGGTATCAAAACACAAGATACAGCGCGAAGAGCAGCGCTAGCAATTTGAGCCAATTGCAGCCCGGCCCAGACTACGCCATGGGGGAGGCCGAGTTGAGCGAATACCACGATGCTCAGTTCAATGGCTGGGACTACAATGGCAATGATACTGCCCCAGAAAGCGAAGTGGCTGAGAACATATCGGCTTGTCGGTCGCGGCTCAGTGAAGACAGCAACAGCTTGAGTAGCGAGCAGAATCTAGAAAATAACAATTAGCTATTGAACTTGTTTCAAATTGAACGGTTCCACATTATTTGCCGGGCTTTATACTTACCCATAGTGCAAATTGCAGCCATATCGGTGTGGAATTGGGAATGGCGAGGTTCAATGTTGCAAGAATAGCCAATGCGAGAGTCGCCAGAAACCCGGTGATGGAGAACAGGGCGATGGCGATTCTTTGCCATTTATCAGAGAATGCTCGGAGGGATTCTTCGGTAGCTTCGCCATCTTCATCGCAGTAAACATCTTTGGCTAGTTGGATGGGCTCATAATCACGCGACTTGCGCGCAATGCGGGCGATACTCTGAATAGCAGGTATACTATCCAGAGCAACTAGCGACAAGGCTAGAGAGGTAGATGTCGCCAAGTAGCTCATCGTTTCCGCCGGATACGAAAAAGAAAGAAGAAAGAAGGGCAGATAAAAAGAAATGTCAAGGCGCTATCAGCCCCCAACCTATAGCGAAGACGCTGCATGTTAGTGCGAGCTGGAGTGACATCGAGCGGGGGAGGGAATCGACCGATCTTAGCCCAGTGACTCAAAGACCTCGCATTCATAATGCATATTAACTGTCAGATCAATTTCCGTCTAGGGCTGTTGAGTCACACGCACTACACTGTGCTGACCTCGTGTTCACTGAATCATATAGGAGATTAACTCCGACCTCCAACCTCCGAGATTGAAGACATTCCAAGGTTGTGTCTTTCGATTATTAATGTGCGGAATAATATCCATGGATGTCCTGTACAGAGTAAGCACTAAGTACCTAGGTACTTGTGACAACTGCTGACATTTCACTCTTCCACCCGTGGACTCTTTGAATTTAGAGAAGATTAACAAGTCTCCACCTGTATAGCTTGTATCCGTCTAATGCCCATCTAATGCATGACCGGCCTCCACCCGCGCCTCGGCACAAACTCTTCCACGGCCTCGTCATCCAAGACATCGCGCGCCAAACGCGCCGTAACAACGCTGCGCTCAGCCTCCGGCCCGTGCACGTAAAACGGCTCGAATCCTCCGGTGGGTTTAGGGGTCCACGTTCTTTTCTTGCCTCGTTCTTTCAGCCCTTCACTTTGATTTATCATTGTCGGCTCAAATCCAGAAGATTCCCGGTCTAGACTGAGAAACCATCGCCGTTGGTGAATTGAGCCGATCGTGTTGCTGGACCCTGGGTAGGCGTTGTTTCTTTGTATTTCGATGTCAGCGTTGTGGGTATCATCTGCATCTGCATGCCTCCCCCGCAATTCTTCTTTGCCAGGGGGCGGCGAAGGCGATTCCGAGTCCGAGGTAGACTGCGCTTGTGGCACGGTTGGCCTGGATGGGTGTCGGCGACGCCGTTTGCGGCCTTCGCGGATCGGTCTCGCGAAATCAGTTGTTTTGTCCATCCGCAGAGTAATAGTGTAGTCTTTTGGTAAACGGGTGCCGTGCAACCGGAGTCGGATTTTGCGCTTCATGTCTTAGCGTTAGGGAACTGAGCCCATTCTCTCCACCTGGTACGGGATACCTACATTCTGGAAAGCTTGTCGCAACTTCGCACTATCCGACATTGGCTCTTCCGGTGAAACCTGACTACCTTCGGACATCTCTGATCGAGAATCATCGGTCTCCGGCCCAGATGGGTCCATTTGATAAGGTAGAATTTCATATTCTCCAGTGTCCCAAATAATCAAGCTCCCCGTTTGTTGGGAAGCTGTTTCAATGAGATGATTCTGTGAAAATGTAAGTATGTGCTATTGTACCATCGCGTGACCGTGACAGATCACAAACCCACCCATAAACAATGGATCCGAGTTTCGGTTGCATTCCGGTTTAATCGCTGGCTATTCGGATCCCCAGGCATCCCATACATAACCGACCAACTGACAGAGCTGGTCTCTGAGAACTGAAGGCGGAGATCATAATGGGGCCCTGCGATGGGATGGTCATGTTGATGGATGACGAAATGGCGCCCTTCTGGGTGCTCATTGCGTTTGTACAGCTCGATCCAATCTTTGATTGGCAGCCGCGGTATTGGGTGTTTTGGAAGTGGACGAACGCATTCTTTAAGCCTTTCAGAAATTGTACTCAGGTGATCGGTCACCTCGACCTGACCTGCTTCGATGGCAGCGAGGCTGGATGAAGTGTTTGGTTGGGATGCGTCCAGCGGGATAGTGTCTCCACCATCTCCATCCTTAGCCCATTTGATGGATGATCTTTTTCGTGGCGGAGAGACAGGCACATTTAAACTTAAGAGAGCTGGGCGTTGTCCATTCAGTGGAATTCCCTTTTTCAATTCATGCTCTGGGCTGGTTTCTGGGCTATAGGCGCGTTTCATGATCGGAGCGCCTGGGCGGAGGTGTGTCTCGGCTAGTATCAAGGGAGAGTTACAGCCGAGACGCACATCATTGGCATTATTGGATATATGTATTACCTGTATGGCTTTTATAGATGGAGAGTTGAGGAGATGTCCCGCCCGGGATACCTACCTAGGTAGATGGCTTATTAATAAGCTTGGCTTCCAAATTTGGAAGGTTTGGCAGGGCCAACGAAGTGTGATATATATTGCATCAACTTGCAGGTCAAGCCACAGAGCAACGAGGAGTATATCTAAGGCCAAATACATTTCAATTGAGACTACATGTCCACATGAGATATGATAGAACCCAATACCAGCAAAACTGTACCACAATGCGTGCTCTTGTCTCAATAATATGTATCTGGCAGCCGATCCCTTCTCAAGCAACGCTAATTGCAAGAATTGATAATGGGATTAACAGCTACACTCTGCGGGTTGTGGAAGACATCCTTGGGATCAACGAGAGTCTTGATACTTTGCAGCCGTTCAAGATTCGATCCCCAGTAAGCCATCTGACCATTCTCGAGGTAAGGATCAACATATCCTGGATATGAACGCAGAGGACCGGGCGGTCGATTTTCCATCACAACTTGATGCAAGCTATCGAGGAAACTCCTGGCAACTAATGCAGAAGGCTCGAAGCCAACAACAGCATAGGATTGCATCCACATAACAGCGTCACGGTGAACATAGGCTGTGGCATTCATGGGAACATCATTGGTTGCGCCCCCTTCCAGGTCGAAAATAACCCACCAGTTTGGAGAACCCTTCGGTGCAGAATCCAGATACGTGAACAAGGCGACTAGGGCATGCTCGGTGAACAGCTCCTGGACTGTGAATGATACTGACTTGGAGTAGAACGAAGTGAGTAAGGCTCCGCCAATCGAGACGAGGTAGTTCTCAGCCGCGTGGGCTACCAAGGCTAGCCAGTTCGTGATGTATGCCACATTCCCCTGGTTTTGAATAGGAAGATTATTTTCTTGCTCAAAGTCATGGAACTCCTCTCTTGTTCCGAAGAAGCTGCCCGTGATGACAACACCGTCCTGGAAGATTGTAAGCTCAGTAGAATAATTCCGCGTAATATTAGGCTTTGCCACGATAGACTGCCAGGCTTTGAAGAGTTTGACTTTATCAAGTACATTTCCCTGGCTGAATGTATATGTGTATTGCACAGCGCCCTTGGGAATTTCCTGAGTGCGGACTTTGAACTGGGTGACGATACCAAAGCTGGCGGCTGCACCCTTGATAGCCCAGAAAACGTCCTGGTTCTGTGTGTCTGATGCTGTCACAATGCTGGAATTGGCCAGGACTACTTCAGCCTCCAGTACATGATCCAGTGCAGTTCCCCATTGTCGTGACATGAGACCAAGACCACCAATGGTGAAATGGCCACCAACGCCGACTTGTGGACAAGATCCATGTGACATTGCTCTACCACCTGCATGGAGAAGACGATCCTGGAGATCGCCTAAGTTTGTACCGGCCCCAACCGTGGCAATATAGGTGTCCGGATCCATGGAGAATTGCTGGAAGTTCTTTAGGTCGACGACGACGTGACCATCGGCTCCTCCCAGACCTACCAGTGTAGAGTTGGTTCAGCAAAGGTAGGATCTAGACCAAAAGGGTTCCATACCATAGTTGCCATAGCTGTGACCTCCACTGTAAGCTTGCACCTGGTAGTTTTCCTCAACGGCACAACGCACAATTCCAGCAACCTGGGTCGTATTGTTCGGATAGGTGATCACTTCAGGATGAACAGGAATAGCCTGGTTATAGGATGGCAGGGCCCGGAATTGATATAACAGATCTCCCCGAAATGTAGCCATATTAGGGTTTCCTCCCACGGCGGCCATGAAGCACTCACGGCCGGCGACGCTAGATGTGTTCCCCATTTTGAATTAGAATAAATATTGAGGATTACTTCCAAACCGGTCAAGGATATTGTAGCTGAAAAGATATACGAGACCTTTAATAACCCGTGGAACATATAGAAGGGGCTGGATTGCGACTGCTTTACGAGATGGAGAGCCTTGGCCAGGTCTTCTGCTCACTCCGATGTGTCATTTCCTTGGTGTCACAGTTGTTACATATGTCACGATTGTCACATTCGTTCCCGATACTCAGGGGGTCTTCTGATTTTTTTATCTTCGTCTAAACATAGTTACTCGAGTTGTGCTCTCATGCTACTGCATGCAGGGACTGGTGTAACACGGCGAATTATACATGAAAGGGATTGGAACGATGAAATTGAGAGTAAATGTTCGAATAGCATTGTTGGCCAATGAACTCATGATGGCCTACGTGAATACCGACAGACGCCGAAAAGAAAAATGCTCGGGGACCACTATAGTTATAACGGCGACGTGAGTGGTCCCCGATCCGGAAATCCCTTGACGTACAAGAATATGGAAACCCTACCTCTACTCCTTTGTTTCTTTGCTTTACCATTTTAAACATCGAATTCGACAGTATCCTCTATAATCTTTTCCTTGCTACATTGCTCGGGTGTTCTATGCTCCAACTATCCGCTATCCTCCCCAGAGTACACTTCCCGTGATGACATCAGGAGGAAAACTTTAATACAAAGACGAATCGACAGAGTATCAACATGTTCACTCCAGTTCATACCACGCTGGGCGCTTTGTTACTATTCCATGGTTCATCCGGCCTGCTTGTACATAACGGCGCCGTCTTCGGCATATCCTCTCTCTTATCCGGATGCGCCTTCAACCCGAGTCGTGACAATGTGCCCATCATCGCGGGTTTGGTATCTAGCATTGTGCCGGTGTACTTGCTGGCACCATCATTGATCCCGAACTACCCCATGCCGCCAAATTCCTGGGCTTCTGCTGCAGCAACGTTGGGAGTGGGCTTCCTAGTAGGATGGGGAACAAAGGTACGAAATATCAGACATGATTGGAGAAACGAAGAACGAGTTGACTAAATGAAAGCAGAACGGTCGAGGCTGTACCTCCGGACATATGCTGTGTGGCCTGTCGCGTCTCTCGCCCCGCTCGTTGATTGCAACCGCCGTCTTCTTCACAACTGCATTGCTCACGGCGAACTTTGTTGAGGGCGGATCCAACATCCCATCTTGTGGCACGACCCCGTGCTATACAGCCGTGTACCCATCTGGGTCGGAGTTAGGCTTCATGGCTGGTGCAGCGCTGCTGGCGGCCATCACGAACTTCATCGTCGTTCCGCGGAAGGTCCGTCGGTCGGAACAATCTAGGGTCGTCTATTCCTATGTGGCAGGGTTGCAGTTTGGTCTGGGTCTTTTGATATCTGGAATGGCGGACCCAGCTAAGGTGCTGAGGTTCTTTGCCTTCTTGACTAACCCATCCCGGTGTGATCCATCGCTGGCGCTGATCATTCTGTTTGGGATTGGACCATCTCTGTTCACTTTCCTGGCCGAGAAACCAGGCCAAGTAGTTGAAAAGGGAAAGCCTGTTGCAAAGCCTACCCTTGCTGAGAAATGGCGACTCCCAACGGCCACGGTTAGTGACATAGATTGGCGATTTGTTGCAGGTGCTGCGACGTTCGGACTAGCCTGGGGACTGAAAGGGGTTTGCCCAGGCCCCGCAATCTTGCGAACAGTCCTACAACCAACTTGGGGACTGATCACGATGGGCGGATACATGCTGGGCAACCTCGTTTAAGGGAAATGGGATATAGAAATTATAGACATTTAATTCATTAGTTTTGTCGAACTTTGGTGCTGCCTCGGGGACACGGAGTCGAAATCGGTGCATGATGCGAGGAAAGAAAAGATGGAAGTCCATATCTCAAGAGCTGCATCCACGGTTTGATTAGCAAAGGAAATAATACCATAGAATATGTAAATAGTCGGTTCAACTGAGAATATATGCCATTGGTCCGTGAATAAATGCATTGGGTATATAACAAAAGGTAAAAAAGCTAGGCAGGGGACCGAAAACATAGAGAGGTGAGTAAACGGAAGAATAGCTTACAACTCAGTCTTCCTGTCCATGCGAAGCGCTTCCAACTCGGCAGACTCGTCATCACTGCGTGGACTAGGGGCAGATGGATGATCAAAGTACCCTTCCAACTCCATCCACTCTGCAGCAAAGGCGGTAACTAGCATGCTCCAGTCCTCGACGGCATCCAAATCTAAATGCTCACCGTCATCATCGATTGTATGCCAAACAGGAGGGAATCCCTTGAACGAGGCAAAATCAATGAGATGGAGGATCTCGACCCCCTTTGCGAGGAAAGGAAGGTGATCGTCCTGGATACCACCCATAGGCGACAGCTTGTGTCCATCCTTCTTGGTATCGACGAACCACGGATTAGCCGAGGCAGACTTGAACTGCTTCAATGTCTTGAACCGCTTCTCAAGTTCGCCCAAGCTTTGGTAAGCCCAGTGAGTGGTTTCATACCAAGACTGAATCGTGGGGGATTTCGAGCCCAGCAGATCCAAAAGGACAAAAAGAGATATCGACGACAAGGGCCCCTTGAATTCCGACATCGCAGGATAGACTTGGTCATCCCAATGTGTAGCCAGGGCACGAGCTCCGTAGAGCGAATCGGTGGCAGTCCAGTCTTGGAAGGCTTCTTCACCATCCAAGAATATAACCTGGAGACCCCGCTCCTCGTCGAGGTAGTCATATAATCCCTGCTCCTTCAACGCGGACCATTTCTTCTCCAGCGCAGCATCGATACTGCGCATGGCATGCATAATAATTGCACATGGTGCAGCACTGTCGATGGCCCCGATGAAGCCTTCCGGTTCTATCTTGCTATCGTAATGCGCGACTAAAGTGAGCCGGCCAACGTCACCAACCGAGGCCCAAGGGGGATCGCGAGTAGCGATGAAGTTTCGGAAAGGTACCTCCTTCCCCTTTGATAGTGGTGTTGTGGCTGTAGAGTTATGAACCTCAATAGTCCATTTGGGCAATGTGGTTCGGAAAAAGTCGGCGAAGTGATTGAGCACTGCGGTGGAGCCGGGGGTGCCAGGGACGCGGGTCCTTAGTATAGGTGACAACAGAGCGCCATTGTGAATATCGAAGTCATTATTGGGCCGCAAAAGTTCGGTCAGCGTCTTATCTGATATTTTCTCGTATGCTTCTACGCATGCTAGAAGCATTACAAGGAGGCCTAGCCAAAGTGACACATTGCCAGGTGGGATGCGATAAGCCGGAGACATGGCGTTGAAGGAAAGCTCGCGCTAGCAGCTCATGACCTGCATCAAAGGAACGAGCGGATAGAGTTCAAGCCTAGTCCAGCCAGGCAATCAATGGTATTATAGGGTATGAGATGAAAGGAAAACGTGTCAAAAACTAGCAGGGGTCAACTTATCCAGCAACCCAAATAGAGCGGAAGCTAGGGCGGTCATTTTTTTGCCGGACGATCGGCGCTTTATTGGGGGATCCATCAACGTCCAAATCCCAAGCCAACTACATTACACAGGCACAATGCGACTACAGATTCTCCTTCACCCTCAATTACGTATAACTCTACCAGAATGTGCCCAGCGTAGTCTTCGGAGAAATGTCTGGGTCCGGTTCAAGTCGCAGATCCCTCGGCCATCGCAGAAGCACCTTTCACCATTACCCAAATCGAAGGAAACCCTCCCACCTACGCGTCCTCCAGTCGCAAGAACGCTCGCACCGTCAAAGACAACAACCAGGTCAGGTATTATTGTGAACTTTCTCCGCCGGTGATTAAACGTGTGTGCTGAGCTTAAGTCGCAGGACCACCTGAACGAATCTTGGTTTATTATGGAGGGACAGGCAGAGCTATCTTCCTGGGGACACTGCGGATCACCACAGTGCTTCTATTTGGCGCAGCATGTCTAATTGTTGCACCGGCATGCTCCGTGGCCGATGATTACCCCTGGTACAGCACACCTGCGGGTAAGCTAACTTGGACATCATGCCGCCTGAGGGTCAACGCTGATTCTATTTTAGTGATTGCCGCTGGCGCCCTCCCGATGCTATTTGTCTCCTATACCGCTGCACCGTACGTCAACTTTATTCACCTGGCGCTCCCCGCCTTTGCGAGGAAGTCCCGTGAAGCTGCCGTCCAGTATGCAAAAGACCTGCCTCCGACAGCCGTACTGTATCTCACCAGCATGCGATTCAACACTATTCCCCGGCAAACAGCTGTTCGTCTAGGAGATCTAGTTCCGTTCAAAGACGCCTTGCGGCCAGTCACATTCCAGAATTTGAATCCGTCGCCGCAACGATGGTGGCAGGGGAGAGCTCCAACCCAATTCTATACTGGAACCCACAGCAAACCCGGGAGACAAACATCGGCTTTCTTTCCAGAATTGTGGAATGGAATCTACCAGCAAATTCAAAAGGGCAAGCCGCAGCCTCGCTGATTGAATATATACGCGCGACTTGATGACTGGTTACATTGATGGTATGACGTCCATTTCTCTCAGTTGGTTGATTGGCAGAGCCTAGCCTCAGTCACTTCACATCGGACGAAGAATATCACCCCTGTCAGCGCGGAAACCGGTGATAGCCATCAATGAAGTGGAAATCGAAAATTTGGGTTGCTTAGCTACCAATTCATAATTGGTCACGCCAGCCCTGGAGTATTCGACATCCATTTACCGCAGGTTCTTTACTGGCATATTGTAATTATATGAAGTGCCCGCCATAAATAACTTGTATTCAGTGGTGTTAAACATGGAGTCATTTGCTATCAAGTCACTTGCGCGTCATTTGGGGAAAATCAAGTCTGTTATATGGCCTCAATTTGCCTCAATTTGCCTAAGCTCTCACCTAGCTCTCATCTTAGGCAACTCTGAGCCAAGGACCCTCTAGGAAAATCGATTTTTCCTATACAATTCCTCGCGGACGACTGAACGGCCGAACGTTAAATAGCCGTCATTTGTAACTCGGCTGAACTTCCCTTCTTCATATCTCGCGTTGACAAGTATCGTTGATAGTATCGGGTTCTGATCCATCAATCTACTCTCAAACGTTTTAAGATCACTTCGCATCCATCAAACATTGTTTTCCCTCTTCAAATCAACGCGGTTTGCCTTTTTCTCTCTTACCTCCACACGCCGCACAACTTTCTTCTTCCATCGTACACCCGTCGTTTCAAGCCCAAATTCACCTTGACACTCGACCTCGAACACCGATTTACACAGAAAGCTAAGCCATCTGAATCCAAGATGTCTTCTCCTGCTGCTCCAAAGGACAAGATCTTCCCTGGCATTTCTGCCACTGAGACCAAGCTCCTGGTCCTGGCCAATGTCTGCCTCAAGAATGATAAGGTATGTCATTTGGTCCTAAGTTCCCCCATCACGATGTGCTTGCTAACAAAATGGACCATAGATCGACTACGACAAGCTTGCTTTGAGCGCTGGCATCAAGGCGTCTTCTGCTCAGACGCTCTTCCGAAATGCCAAGCGAAAGCTAGACAAACTGTACGCCGATGGCAATGTTGATGCTGATGGCAACGGTCCCCAAACCGACATCTCGCCTGAGGAGACTCCCTCCAAGCGAGGAAAGTCCAGCACCAAGGCACCTCGCACCCCGAAGACCCCCAAGTCTCCAAAGGCTCCGAAGACACCCAAGGCTCCCAAGACACCCAAGACCCCCAAGGCTGGCAAGGCCGCCGTTGACCCTGACTACAGTCCTACCACTAAGTCCGGCTCCAAGATTGCTAAAGATGGTAGTCACGCTACCGCTGTCACCGAGCCTACTGGAACTGCTACTGGATCTGTCGCTGCACCTACTGCTGAGCCTGCCATTAAGCCTGCCGCCACCGCTGAAGCAACCAAGCCCCACAATGTTAAAGAGAAGGGAGATGACAAGGCTGATGAGAACAACAAGGCTGAGGCTACGCTTGATCTGGCTGTGAACCAGCACCTTCCTGAGTCTCCTTTGCCCGATGAAGAGGATGACACCTACGGAGAGGAGGTGCAAGAGGACGACCAGAACCAGGATTAATTCCAGGTTCAGAAACCCCCAAAGCACGATATGGAACAAACTGAGAAGCACTGGTTTTGAGCAAATGGCTACGATGTAGCTAGGAGGATAATGCGAGGAGGCTACCAAGGGGAATCGTGAATTGCTCTTAAAGGAAAAGGCGAGGAAAAGGAAGGAAAAAAAAAAAGGAAAACCAAAAAAAGGTGTATGTACTGGGTGTTTCTCAAACCAGTGATACCAAAGTCAAATGAAAAACAGTGGATATTGCATTTGCTGCTTCAACATTCATGTGCAACATATATCCATACATGTTGGCAACCGGGACATCCACCTGCAGTCAACCGTCGGGCGTCACTTTCCCGTTCCTTGGACGTTCAACGTTTGAACGTTTGGACATAAATTCAGTTAGACGTTACCTCGACGTTGGATGTTTGCACATTAAAACATTAGTTGAGTCAAGATGTTAATGAGGGTTATAACATATCTAGAGTCTAAACAAGCTACAGTATAGGTCTTATGGGATTAGAGGATAGTGATCATCGTGTATCGCCACCTGAGCTGGCTTGAAATGTGTATCTTAGTTCGGTGCGACTGTCTACTCAGGTATAAGTTACTTAGAGGTTAGCTAGACACCTGGGCAGTCCGTAGGCGGTTGTAGACGTTTCCTACCTAGGTAGACGAGAATATATATAATGTATGTGGGTTATAAAAACCTACGTAACAACCTGGGCATCCATAAATTCATAGGTGTATCCATACATGATAGGACTATGTGTCTATGATGCTACAAAAAAACGACCAATTGGGTTGTCGACTTTATACATGATATCAGAATTCGGTTCTACATAAGCTACCTGATCATAGTCCTCAACCCAATCCATACATGCATTGAATTAGACCCCCTATTTCGCGTCTAAAGACAAATATTCAAGTGCTGCGTGAAGGTGGAAGTCTACCTATTATCGAGGCTTAGACGTAATTCAAAGGTGACACGTTATAATGCCTTATATGTTACGTAGGAACTGCCACCACCCGAAAACCCTACACGTAGGTACATGAGATGTATTGTTTTGCAGTGTAGACTGAGTATATTGAGAAACAGGTATCAGGTACCTATAAACTACAGACAAGCCCTGGAGGTTAACAGGGGCTGGGATCTTGTACAGTCAGTGTAGTGGGAATCCTTTAAACCCTTGATACCCCGATGCTTATAGAGGACTGAATCATATCAGTTTCCTGGTTTACTCCTATAGAGGGCATGTTCGATTGGTGTGTATTAAAACTTTGCTAGAAGCATATGCCTTCGACCTTTGTATTATATCTATGCACCTTGATGTCTCTCGTTAAACTCATCTCAACTATCATTGGGGTGCATAAAACCATCCGAGTTTAGAACGTGAAATTTTCCATCCGAGTCCATTCCAAAATGGGATCTTTCTGAATCTCGCATCCTTATTTATACACTGACTTCTCAGGTCATCCTCCTTGAGACCTTCCCTTTCTCAACGATAACTTCTTATACCCTCTTTGACTTCTACTGCTTGTCTAATATCACACACAGCAACCATGTCTTCTACCCACAAGCAAGAGAAGACCGCTAACCCGGTGAAGGCCTTAGGGCTCACCCCAAGCCAGGCAGAGCACCTCCTGCTGGGATACCTGTGCATGCAAAAGCCTGAGGTAAGTGAGAGAATGTATTATCTAATCTCAAAGTATCCGTGTCTAAGATGAATCTTCTCGGCAGGCTGATTGTAAGAAGCTCGCGGAGCTTTGCGATGTTACGCCTTCCTCCGCTAGAACTGTCTTCACCAAGGCCCGACGCAAGCTCGAGAAATGGGAGGAGAAGAGAACTGCTGGGGCTAATAAGGAAGCCGATGAAGCCGATGAAGCCGAACAGGATGGGACTACGGAGACTGCACATGACGATGTTCAGAATTAGGCTGAAACGAGAACTAGCAATGGTTAGACCATAGACACTGGTCAAATTACACGAGTATCACCTTCGCTCGAGGTTCTAGGGAGCATTCATGTCTTGTTCAAGTTCAATAAAATTTCATTCAGGGTGGATCATACAATACTCGAAGATCTATAATGAAATAGTTACAGAAGTTCTGTTATAGGTTAGCTCAAGGGATATCATATAAGCCGTGGTGTTGGAGTCCAACATCACAGTCTTCTTCTGCAAATAAGTCCAAGTGCAAGTAACGCTTCCTCTTTACACGGATCCTGTTCTGTTGATCAACCTTTCACCATCTGTTCTTTCTCTGCAGAGCACATCTCCTTTCATCAACCTTCCCTCCATCCATCGACAGAAACATCTGCGACAATGTTGCCCACTGAAAAATCCTCAACCACCCCATCCCCGAAGAAAAAGTCGGAGTTGGCTGATTTCACCGCTGGCGAAATGAAAATGATCATGGCCAGCGTCCTGTGCATTGCTGGAAGGGTATGCACGCTCTCTACACGAACCCGAACCCTTGAGCCATGACTCGAACTGACCTCCTTGTTTAGCTTAACACTGACAAGCTGGGGAAACTAACCGGCACCAAGAGAAATTCAGCAGCTAGTCGTTTCCCCTCAATCAAACGCAAGCTCGAAAAGATGTTCGAGGACCAGCTGGACACCCTCGACGAACCAAATGACGATGCTAAAGAAAGGTCTCCAACCAACACCCGCGCAAAGAAACGTCGTGAGAAAGTCGTTGAAGAACAGCAGAAGCCCAAAGTTGATACCAAGGTTGAGCCTAAATCGGGAGAGGGCACCAGCACCGACAGCACCTTGAAGGTTAAGACCGAATCTGGTCAGAGTATCAACAGTCCCGTCAAGGTGGAGTCGGACTCTGAATCTGACTCTGCGAAGAGTGTCGACATTTCTATTAAGATCAAGCCTGAACCTATCGACTAAGTGATGAAATGTACCATCGGTCTTCGATGCAGTCTCTCCCACGAGTCTCGACTGGGAACTTCTTACAGGGCTTTCCATGGGATCCGGGATATCTTGAGAAGTTAATTTGACTGGAAGTACATAACAGAAGAGGTGTGTCTCGTGTATCGAGTTGACCTTCTCGTATGAGAATGGCTGCAGCATATGTTTGCCCAATGAAATCCATACTGCACAATAACACACAATAACATGATATGATCACTAGCAAATGTGCGCAGATATCTATGACCCTTCTAGTATAAATAGCCCCTTCTTCCCCTTTGTCCTTCATATTCTTTCAACACACCCCCGTATCCTGTGCTTCCATCTTTGATTCTAGTCCATTCAACAAGATCTAACGCTAGCTACGTCCAGGCACATCATGTTTTCCACTCGTGCGAACAGCCCTCCATGGATGGGTTTGGCGGGTGCTGATATAAAGTTTTTAATCTTTGCACACTTTTGCTCTGCCCCACTGGTTGTCACCTCCATACCCTGAATGATAGCCTGCACCTGCTAAGGATCCTCTAGGAACTTGACAAGGAAAAACTGGGGCGTCTTACTAGAACGAACCCCTTGTATGCTGGAATTGCAGTCGCGAGGGCTAAGAGACATGTACGCATGTTGTGCGCTCTTGATCCGCATTTTATGTCAATTCTGGCAGAATACCATCTTATAGAAAAAACACCCGATGATCAGACACAACAGCCCTCAAAGGACAAGAAATCAGAGCTTTTGCCAGACGAGTCTGATGAAGGAAGCGCCGCAGAGACTTCCAAATCAGAGATAAACGACTTCCAATCAAAGGGCCATCGCCGGAATCCTAAGCGCAAAGGTCATGCTAATCGCAGGGGAAAGGGCAAGAACATAGCTCTGGATAGCGAAAGCGAGGACGAGAACAGCGCGGTCGAAGACGATGAGTCCTCTGTGGCCAGCTTCAAACTCCCAAGCAAGACCCAACGCCAGACCACAAAGCACGAGACTACGAAGCACAAAGGACACACCAAGCACTCTACAACCCATGGAGGGAGAAAAGGAAGAGACAGTCCTTTCCACACAAGCACCAAGTCTTCATCCTCCCGCGCAAGTCGCCAGAACATCTTGCACAAGCGAGGTTTGAAGCGTGGCAGAAACCCTCACGGCTCATAGTGACATGGAGGAAGAAGTCGGACGTCGACCTGCGCGAGCATGTGCCAAAACCACTCCTGCCAAGACCAGAGCCCAGAATGGGAATCACAAGATTGACAGGACCAATGAACTTGCTGAGTCGCCGGATAAAGATCTCGTGGGCGGAGCTATGGATGGCCTTACTTTGCAAGGGGATGCACCGAAGACAGCTGGCCGCGCTGCGAAGGCTACAAAGCATGATGGAAAGGGTGACTCTGTGTATGAGGAGAGTGGGGAACGCGAGGAGCCTAAGGAGGCTCATTGCACCATGTCTGATGTTGATTCGTTGGTGCTATCATGCTTGCTAGAAGGGGAAGTGGACATCTACCTAGGTACATGTATGGACTATGATCAACCTGTGAATTGCCTAACTGCGTATTTGTGGCGATGCTTTTTTGGTTTGGGCAACAATGACATTGGTGACCTACTTAGACAGATTTGGTGAAGGAAATAAGGCTGAATTGAAATGAAAAACATGCTTCGCAATGGATATGCATGTTCATACATATGTAGAAATAGGAGAGTAGATCCGTGAAGCCTGACGAGATAACCGAACAGATCCTGAGACGCCCGTTGAACCGACATATAAAAAAAGAGTGGCATCTGACACGAACGGCCAGTTGAAGTGAAAGATAGACGCAAATATCATAAACCCACATTATGAAGACAAGCACAAGTATCTCCACCACTAAAGCGCCTCAATTGCCTTGATCAAGACATCCAAACCGCGATCGGAGACATCGCCTGTATTCGAGTCTTCCTCTGTAACAGACTCACGCAGGGCCCAGGCCACATCACTCCACCAGCCCAGACCGACGAAGCCACCGCCCTTACGGCGCTCCAGGCTCTCCTTGAGCCGACTTGTGTGTTCCCATTGTTGGGCGGCATTTTCCGCGCATTCAATGACCTTGCTTGGAATCCCGCACATGGATGCGCAGTGCATACCGAAACTTCCTTCTGCAACACCATTCTCAAGCTTGTACAGGAATGCCACACGGCGCTCGACATCGTCAACATGGATGGCCATGCGCTTGGGTGCAATTTCGGGATGATTTTCGAACTCGGCGGCAAGCGAGTGGTAGTGGGTAGCAAAGAAGCCCAGGGCTCCAATATGGGTAGCGATGTGGTGAAGTACCGCCTGAGCCACGGCAACACCGTCATAAGAGCTAGTCCCACGACCAAGTTCGTCAAGGATGACGAGGGAGCGCGGAGTAGCTTCAGAAAGGATCTTCTTTGTTTCGGACAGCTCGACAAAGAATGTTGACTGGGCAGCGAAGATGTTGTCGTTCGCACCGAGTCGAGACATGATCCGGTCGACCGGGGTCAGTCGGGCTGACTGACAGGGAAGGTAGCAACCGATTTGGGCCATGATGACAGCGACGCAGGTCTATACTTGTTAGCAAAATCATTAAAACAAAGGAGGGCGGGATGAACACACCATTCGGAGAACAGTAGACTTTCCGGCAGCATTAGCACCAGTTAGCAAATCAATGCTAGCATGCTTGCCACCGAGCTGGATATCGTTGGGAATGAAGTCCTCAACAGAGGAAAGAAGACAAGGGTGACGGAGCTCTTCAAACTCGAGGACACTTCGTTCATCGTCCACAAACACTGGTCGGCAACTAGGATGGCCGATGGCCGCAGAAGCCTTGGCCAAACTGATAAGGCAGTCCAGCTGCGATACAATTCTAACGGCAGCCAGCCATGTGCTGTAATGCTCATCGAACCGGGCATGGAACCGCCCAGCAACCTCCTTGACGATTTGACTGTGGGTTTCTTGGGTCTCTTGTAACTTGCGAATGAGGCTTCGGAGCTCGGGGAAGTAGTACCGTTTGACCTGCTTGGTCGCAGACATCTGGTTCCAATCCTTGGGAATGTTCTTCACTTTGATCGGAACTTCCAGTTGGTAGATTTCCTTGCCGTTATCCCGGTAGCAGATGGCAGACGACCCCAGATCCCGGCGAGCCTTCTTCAGCAAGGTGTCGAGGTCCCGGTGGAGTTGCTCAATGTTCTCCTGGGAGTTATCGAAATCTTCTTCAACACCGGATTCCGGAACAAGAATCCCATTCTCCTTTGCCTTCGGACGGTCGAATGCGGTCTTCCAGTATCCCAGCAAAGAGGCAAGATCGGGCATTGCGGTTGTCAATTGACCGATAATGCTCTCACCTGAGCCAGTGTCACTTTCCTTGAGCAGACCCATGGTATAATCGATCTGTTCGAATCCTTCCAAGACACGTACAAAGTCTTGAGCCTTGCAGTTGCCAGCGTGGATACGAGAGATCAGTCGTTCGAGATCCGGCATCTTCGTCAGCTGGGAGGAGAACTGGTCCCGAGTACTGGGATCGGCGTTGAGTGAATCAACTGCATCCAGCCTTGCATTGATTTTCTTTGAATCAACTAACGGGTGGCATACCCACTGCTTAAACATGCGCTTGCCGAAGGGCGTGATGCATCGGTTGAGCAACTGGAACAGAGTGCCCTCAGACCCGCCATCGAAGGAATTGGCGAAGATCTCCATGTTGATCAGGGTCTGTCCATCTAGTACAAGACTCGTTGCCTTCTTGATAGGATCATACCACGTGAAGTTGCCAATGGTGATCAAGTCTCGCTCAATCTTCAGCATTCGCAGGTATTGAACCAGAGCACCGAATGCACACATCAGTAGCTCCTTCTCGCGGGCTTGACGCAGGGTCTCAGGCCAGGCTGTGAGATTATCATCGTCTACGGAGACGAAATACTCACTTGCCTCAAGTTCCCGAATTGTGATGTCAGATTCCCAGAACTCCCTACCAGGTTTCATGAAATTCCAGATAGTGGTGGGGTCGGTGTTATTCTTTAGAATGCGCATGGCTTTCTGCGAAACGCAAGATTTCTCCAGTAGCAACTCCCGAGGACGGGTCTGCGCGACGAAAGTCTCGAACTTTGTCATGTCAACATCGTCCACAAATTCAGACATGAAGAATTGACCCGTAGCAGTATCGACAAATGCAATACCGAACGCGGGGTGCTCGTCCACAATCGCTTCCTTAATTGCAACACAGTATGTGGACATATCATCTTGAAGCATAGAACCCTCGACCAGTGTACCCGCAGTTAGAACACATGCAAGCTCTCGCTTGATGATCTTGTCGTCTTTGGTGGGCTTCTTGCCCTCTCGCTCGCGCATTTCTTTACCCAGTGCGGATTCAGATTGATCCACACGGGCAATCTTGAAGCCCTTGGCCACGAATTGGTTTGCCCAGTGATCCAAACTCATCTCGGGAACACCGACCATGCGCATGTTCACTCTGTCCGTGAGCTTGAGATCGAAAAGTTGGTGACCAATGGTCGCATCGTTCTCGTAGAGCTCGTAGAACTTGCCCTTCTTGAAGAAAACGACAGTATCCCAGAATTTCTGCTTGATCTCCCAGTACTGTTTCTCGAAAGGCGAGAATCTGGACCACGCGAGGGGTGGGATGTAGACAGTTCGGGGATCGTAGTCCGGGTGACCCTGAGGGTTACCGTCGATGTCCTTTAGATTAGCAAGCCATGAATAGCGCTGCTCAGGCTCCTTGACGTGGGCCTTTTCTTTCTTCGCGCTGGATGCTGCTGTCTTGGTTGACGCCACAGCAGCTCTTTCCTTCCGAGGTTCTGTGTTCTCCGGATCAAACGCCCATTTCTTCGCGGTTCCAGCTGAACCTTCTCCCTCTGGGAGTTCAAGATCGATGTCATCGGCGGGCGGTGGAGGAGGAGGGACGGATGATGATTTGGAGGTGGGCTTGCGTGCCGATTGTGTCGATGGTCGCTTGCGCTTGTTGGAAGATTTGGCTATCTCTTCATCGGAGTCATCTGCAACGACGAAATCGTCGATTTCTATATCCGGGTCAGTTGTGTACCAGCAATCCCAACCAATAACAAAACACCATACCATCGTCCGAGTATCCTCCATCTCCTGCATCATTGAACTCATCTTCGCTGTCCGGTTCAGTTCTTCTTCTCTTGGCTGCACGGCCGGAGACACGGTCCTTGCGGTTAGGACGGAAGATAACCTCGTCGTCGTCCTCGCCCTCGGAGTCAGACTCCTTGTAGCTGATCTGCTTTTTTCCCTAATGACATACGTGAGCAGGGTAGATCAATTGAGCAGGCAAATGGTACACGTACCCGACGCGAAGGGGACATGGTGGAGTCCTGTTGTGCCTCTTTGGTGGTCTGAGAGAAGAGTTCAGTCAGAGTGAAGATAGTAAACAAACACCAGACTTCAGATCAATATACCTTCAAAGTACCATCATTTTCCTGTTCGTCCTCCGGAACTGGAAGATCGCTGCTTGGAACAGGACTCAAGTCCTGCGCAAAGCTTGAGAAGCTTCGCTTTTGGTCCTTCGGTGTGGGCTTGACAGCGCTCTCACTACGCTTCTCAGACGCTCTCTGTGCGGGCGACGACGCCGGCTCTCGCGTCCGATTGCTCGAGGGAGTCGCTGGTGAGGACTTTTGGAAGAAACCGAGGATTGACTTTTGGCTTCGCATATTCTGGGTGCTAGGAGTTGTGCGCTTGAGCGCGGGGGAAGGCGACGCAGCAGACGGAGATGAGGCCGATGGCTTGGCCATATTGTATAGAATAAAATAATTGAGACTAAATGACGATATACTCTCAACTCAACATGGTAAATGGTAGTTAGGGGAGTGGTGAGGGATGGGAACGGGGAGGAGATAAGGCGCGGATCGCGTCGACGCGTAAAGCACTTTCTCCGAGACTCGACCTGTCCATTGATCGACACCCGAGACATTGTCTTTCCTTACTATCACTACAAAGCACTTGGTTTTATTTGTGACAGGTGAATATGATCTTATAATATTTATACTATTGTACAGATTGGATATTGTAGAATTACAGATCTAGTGGAAATTGACCTTAGTCCGACTTGGTCGGCTTACTCTCCTCAGTCTCCTCAGTCGGCTCAGTCGGCTCAGTCGGCTCAGTCTCCCATCCAGGAGCTGTGAGCCCTTGCGCGCGATATTCTTCATCCGTCACAATGTGAACGGCCTTGAGCTTCCACTTGCCCAACTTGAGCATCAGGAGATTGCCATTCAAGACAAACTCCTTTGTTTTCTCTGCGTCCCACGGACGGATAGGTGTGAAAGACAATTGGTCCGACATGGGACCACTGTCACCAGGACGGCTTCCGACTTTGGCGCCGTTGTTGACAATAACTCGGTGACCCTCGCTCTTGGATGAGACAAGGCCAGCTGACCAAAGAATTTTGTTGAACGGCTGGTTAAAAACCAGGGATTCGGGAAGGGTGACCTTGATATCGCCCATGTTGGCCCAGTTTGTTTGGGCGGCATATGGGTTTCCAGATTGGGGAGTGTCGAAGCCAGCGGTGGGAGATTGCGGATGGCCAGCGGAAGGAGCGGATGGCTTAAGAAGAGGAGTGGGCTCTGCAGTCGAGGATCGGGGGCGGAAAAGCTGGCGGTGTTGGAGAGCCACGGCATCAGCTTCGGTCTTGCCATGGATAAGCTCGACAAACTCAACCGCGAGCTTGTGCTGCGCAACGCGCTTAGATGGATCCTTGTTCTGCTCCTCCATGATGGTGGCGATTTCAGGCAAGGGAATGAAAGTGAAGAGCTTGAGGTAACGCTCAACAACATCGTCAGGCGTGCGCACAAAGTATTGGTAAAGTTCGAATGTAGAAGTCAGGTCCTTATCGAGCCAAACGGCATTTCCGGCAGATTTTCCAAGCTTCTCGCCGGACGGGGTTGTCAGTAGTGGCGTAGTGAAACCGATAGGCCGATCTAATTCTGATTCTAATGGGTTGCGGACTTGTTCGTCGGCAGTGTTTCGGCTGATAGACTTAACAGCCTCCATACCAAATAGGATGTTTCCATATTGGTCGGCACCTCCGACTTGGATTTGGGTGCCTTTTTGGAACAGCGTCCACCAATCCCAGGCCTGGAGAATAGGGTAGGAAAACTCAGCAAATGACATGCCATCTCCTTGGTTCAATCGTGTCTTGACACTGGTAGAAAACGTCAGTAAGGCGAAAACAGCGTCGTCAGACCAGCCAAAACTCACGTATCTCTGCCGAGCATGGGACCAAGTCGCATGAAAGCGCCAAGGTCTCGCAACACTTCAAGGAAAGGCATTGAGTTCCACCAAGTGTTGTTGTTCGTCAACGCCCGCTTCCACATTGGGTTCCTCTCGTGTCCGTGTCTCCTGCCGTACTGCTCAATGCTGGAGCTCAACTTCTTCAACTGCATGTGCATGCTAGCCATATTCGCTTTTCGGATTGAGGAATGGACGGCGTCCCGGCCCTTGAGACGCCCAGTGGGGTCGCCGACTCTAGAAGTAGCACCGCCGAGCTGTAGTGTGTTAGTTGGCGCATTCAATTGAGCGTGAAGTGGCAGACAACTTACTAGGAATGTTACTGGTAAGCCCCAGACGTATGCCCAGGCCAAAACCATAAAAGGAAGCATGTGTCCAACGTGCATTGAGGGGGCAGTCGGGTCGATTCCAACATATATTCCAGCCCGCTTTTCCGTGAAGACCTTATGCAACAAGTCCCGTTCGCTGTAATCCAAAGGAAATGATTAGCGAGTTATTCAAGCGTTTTTCCGCGGCCAATGCCATCGACTTTATTGCATCCCGGTGTAACATACCCGACAACATCATGAATCAAGCCTCGTTCCTCCAGGTGCTGCGCGAAGTTCTTCTTATTCCCGGCCTTGATTTCTTTCGCGAACCCAGCCCACTCCTTCTCCCCGTCTTTCATACGCTGGACATATTTCTGTGTAATCCATCTCTGCTGTTGGAAGCATGTGCCTGACTGTGAAGTGGACAATACTGGGCGATTGCTGTCACCGCGCAGCGGAATCGCGGTTGTTGCGGCAAAACTGCGCGCTCCGCACGGGATCCGACGAGGGATGAGAAGGCTGCGGTGTGGCGCTTGGCCGAGCGATGCCAACTGTGGCCGCATTGGACCGGTTTAAGAATGCAAATTTAATGAAACGGCTCGCAATGGACTCAAGTTTCTGGACACGATCAATATCCAGATGTCGGAGATTCTTTCGATAAGTCCGGAACATTAATGATGCGGCCCTTATCTCTGACATGTTGATCTATTTCCAAGTTGGGACTTTACTAAGGGCCTAGGGCCTGAGAAGTATATATTGACTAAAGTAAAGATGCTGCTGGAAGAATATCTCTATCAAGGAAACATGATGGTGAGGTCCAAAAGCGATCGGCTCTGAGGTGTTACGTTAGCCCATAAAAACCTGCACAAAGGCCTCGTTACTCCATCCACTGTCCAACTTCATGGATTTCCATGCCGCCAATACATCAATTGCCAGCACATTAGCATTCTCTCCACCCTGCTTCCACACTGTATTTCGTGGAATCGGCTGTCCCAGTACCATGACCATAAAATTCCGTGCAATGCTCCTGTTCTGAAGATCCGAGAAATAAATTCCCAGAGTGCCCAGCGCCTTTAAGCTGATATCGAGTCGTAAACGGCCGTTCTCAACAACAGATATATCTGAAGTCACTACAGCCGCTGCACCAGTCATCTTCCCCAAAAGTCCCAGAACAGCCACATGTGTCAGACCATCGCCAGAAGAGTTGCCGCCATGGCTTCCCGTCAGCGTGAATGACAGAGTCGGGTACGCAGTGAGAATCTCCCACCCCTTTGGCTCTAGAACAACTGATACCAAGGAGTCCTTGGTCGATAGCCGCATGCGAGGCGAGATTTTACCGCTGCTGTGTGAACGCACTATATACTGGCCTTCGGAGTCCTCGTGTATTCCTGGGAAATCCATCAAGGAGACTATGATCGGGGCCTCCGCGGGTTGAATATTGAAAAGGCCCAAGATGCCACTTCCGGTCTTAGCCCAGCCGGTGTAACTTCCAACGCGCAGAACATGTCCCTCGTTGTAGTCGTGGTAAACGTCTATCGTGCGTCCGATGACACTAGGACGCAGAATCACCGTGATGTCTTTAACGGTAGGTGCTGTCATCTGATCGAGGATAGCCAGGTCATGTTTGCCCGGCTCATCGGTAATATAGATTGGTCCACCGGATACACATCGTGCTGCAGCGTGGAATGACGCGTATGGGTGACTTGTCTGAAACATATCCCAGTCTGGCAATACGTTCAAATAGCGGGTGAGCAGTGCATTGTGCGCATTGCAAAATACATGCCACGGATGAGAGGCAACAACATCCGGAAAGAAGTCATCGGAGTTTCGCAATGGGATTATCGGTTTGTTGGTGGGAATTTGTGAATGGAAGATTATTTGAGGGGTCATTGACCCGCATGAGATTGACCGAGTACTGAAGTGCCTGAGTGATGCGATAGACCATGCATCTTGATACGAAGTCATGAATGTCCGGCGGTCCACTGGGTCCTCAAGGAGATCAAGGAAAAATTGTGCATCAGTCTTGACCGAGTCTATACCAACAGACCGAAGGTAGCTATAGAATTCATCATAGAAACGTTTAACATCGTCAGGGTCGATTGCAACGATTGTTCCGTCTGGAAGGCTCTCCGCAATGGTCCCATTAGGGGTGGGATCTTTAATCTTCACTTGCTTTGTTTTGAATCTTTGAGCCAGATCCCCTTTTGGTGAGATACCTCCCCAGTAACCTAACAAGGCATGCCAGACTGCAACATGTTCAATATTGGGATGGGCCCGATGAATAGCTCCCACGGTATGGTTTAATCCTTTAGGAAATCCTTTCGTATGTGCCTCAAACTGCTCCCAACCTTGCTTGAACTGGGACTCCCCTTCATTGTCATTTGTCTGCCAGCCATCATCGATAATAAGATTGACGATGTTGATTCCATTGGCCTTCAATGAGTCTAAGGCACGCAAGATCTTCTCTTCGGTAAGGTCCTGTCCCAGCCCATTCCAGGTACAATATGTGAGACCGTCAACCCACTCGGAAAGCCACTGTGCACTTGGGTCGTTTTCGACAAGGACCATATCATCACCAGGGGGAGACAATGGGACTGAATCTTCCAAATTCAAATGACTAACATCAGCAAATGGCCGGACCACTTTCCGTGCCTCATAAACTACTGCAGACATGGCGACTTCAAAGTCCTCCGCGGCGCTGACAAGCACATGGAACTTTGATGCTTCTGAATCGTCGCTCTTTGAGGATATCACAACTTCACCATTCTCACCTGACTGAAACACAGTCAAAACATCGTTGACACCCGAAACAGCCAGCAGAACCAGATTCACGCCATCTTCGCGCAGAAAAGAGCAAAAGATTGCATCTTCAGTAAGTCGGAAGTTGTCTTTGCCATGCCTAGGACCCAGCCATGGGCTCGAGACACGCACTAGTGAGAAATACCTCACCACTGATGAAGGGGTACCAAGTGCAAGTTGTGTGATGGTTGAAGATCCATTCTGAACACCATCGATATCACCAGAAAGAGCCCACAGGATTGATCCAGGAGCTTCACTAAGCCGTGACTCAACATGTAAGTCACCATGAAGATTCTCGATGTACTTCTCCAGTTGTTCTCTAGGGACTTGCACAGCGACGTCCGTGGACACAGCTTTATCCAGATAAGAGTGGCGTGCTCTATATACAATTTCACCGTCGCTCACGGAGTGGATCTGATTAGCCCACTGCCATTCCGCGTCCGGGCCAGTTCGCAATCGGACAGTGAACTGTGCATGACCTCCTGCAGCTGGCAAGGATACTTCTTCTGAAAATACATAGCGATGGTAGTGGTAATCGCTATCACTTCCGGTTAAAAGAGCTGCATAATCTGTGCCACACTTCTGCAATGGCAGAGATCCCCATTCGGGGCTAGTGATGTTATGCCAGATCTGCGCTTCCCATGATTGTGCGGGGAATGAGCTGCTGGACTCGATGGTAACCGTAAAACACAGCTGTTCACGATGTCAGTATGTCTTCGCATCGTAGCGTGGATTAGTGTAGAAAAGGCTTGCTGGCGAAATCAGATATGATGATTTTTAGAACTCACCGTATCTTGCTCAGGCCACAATATCGTTTCCGGCGTTTGGAGACAAGTGATTTGTCCCAACGGGGGATATGACGTTACCCGTGCAAACATGGCCATTTGAGCTGGGCTAACAAACGGTATCTGTGGATGTCGTTGAATTTGGCTGGGCCCCTGGATTGGGAGGGTTGAGGTATCTCTATTGACCTTCATTGAAGAACGGATGGTGTTGGATCATGTGTCTGGCGTAGTGGAAAATAGGGAACAAAAAGAAAAAAGTGGATTTTTGCAAAAGTCTCACGAGACTATAGGAAGCGTGAATGCTTGAGTGTAACACAAGGAGAGGCTTGCAGGTGGTTGGATTTAACTCCTGCAGGGGAAGTGGCGGGGAAGCTATCACCTGCCAACCATATGGGCAGTTGCCCTGTTTACCAACCAGAATGAAACTCACCCCAACTCAACATATTTTCGAATTAGCTCATATATCCACTACATATGTACATCCTTCAAAAACTGCAAAGACACTTCAGAAAAATCTTAACAGAGGCAGTGGGACTGTTTAAGAATTGCTGGTCCCCACTATCAAACCTTAAATTATTGTTCATTTGAGAGATCTAAGAAACAGCATGAAGGAGTAAAAAAAAGAGGCGACAATTCGAGAATGACCGGAGTCGAACCGGAACAGTCCAGGTAGTGGAAGATCTTCGGCACTTCCCTCGTGGTACACATGTGCATGTTACCACTAGGCCACCTGCTGTTGGGTCACTTATACATAGGGTTGTCTTCCTTTTATCCCGCACTTTCCTAAGGTTGTCACAGCATATACCAGCAAGGCTTTTGACCCCTCAATGCTGCTTCCTAGCCTGCCTCTATCCCACTTAGTTGATATTGATAGCTAACTTTCCAAAGTGTTTCTGGGCCAACTGAATTCCAATCTGTTAGCATAACGACCCCTCCCCACTCATGAAACAAAGAACTTACCATATATTCATAGGCTTCCCGTGTCTGGTCAAGACTAAACACCTTCTCATCCACCACAGGGTGGATGTCATTGGCCTCGATGGCCCGAACCATATCCTTCATCAGAGCCTTGCTACCAACATAAACACCACGCACGGTGCAGATGTGAGTCAATGACTCGAGAACAGTCGGTTGTGTCTTCGGGTCCACGCCGCCAAGGAACCCAATAACGCTGATGATACCCTCGAACTTCACGCACTTGAAGCTCTGCCGGAGCGTTCCGCTACCACCCACTTCGATAATGTGGTCGACACCAGCTCCGTCAGGAGTCAGCTTGCGAGCAGCATCGCCCCAGTTGGGCTCGGTCTTGTAATTGATGACATGATCAGCACCGAGCTCCTTGAGCTTCTCGGCCTTCGAGGTGGAAGAGGTGGTCGCGATAACTGTCGCACCAGCGGCTTTGGCGAACTATACAACAACCTGTGTTAGCCGGATCCATTCTGACCCAGTGATATAAGTTCAGCACTAACCTGCAAGCCAAAAATACTGACACCACCAGTTCCTTGCACGAGAACGACCTGCCCGGGCTTCAGAGGCTTCAGACCATATAGTGCATTCCAGCTGGTGAGCGCTGCGCAGGATAGGGTGCTAGCTTCGCGGGCATCGAGGTTGATTGGCGCCTTGACAAGACCCTGTTCGTTGAATACGCCATATTCACGCAGGGTACCGTCAATCACACCACCTAGGCCAGTGCCTGCTGCGTATGTGTCGATCTCGCCGTATTGGTGGCCCTGGTTGAAGAGAGTTGCAACTTGATCGCCCTTCTTGAACTCAGCCACCTTGGATCCCACTTCGATGACTTCACCAGCACCATCAGAGCCTGGCACTACAGGGAGCTTGAGAGCAAATGGGTATTGGCCCTATTGAATAGAGATGAGATTAAAGGTTGGTCATGGCACAGTAATGGTCTTGTGCAGAGTTCAATTAAGGTGAAAATATCATATTTTCTCTTGCGAATCCATACCTTTGGAATAACTAGGTCGCGATAGTTCAGCGACGCAGCGTGGAGCTTCACCAAGACTTCATTCTCGCCGACTTTCGGGACAGCAGCATCTTTGTAAACAAGACCGTCAAAGCCGTGTTCCTTATCTTCAACGACCCATTGTTTCATAGTGGAGGGAGACATTTTCCTATAATATAGTTCACTATACTTCAGGCAGTTCACAGAGGACAAATTGAGTATGGAGTTGAAGGGAGTTTATAGCGAGGCGAAGGTGTTTTGCCTGTTTTGGGCGATCCACTTTAGTGGTGACGAAAGGATTATTAAGGATGGTCCACAATAGCTCCACCTCTAAGGCTATTTACAATAGCTGATTACAAATTCACCTATTCCCTCTGCTAGGGCTTGGGTATCTTGGCTGCTGCTACTTTATGAGGGCGCTCAGAGTCAGGCTCACTGAGTACATAGATTTCGGACTGGACTCAGAATCAGTGAGCCCTCACTAATTCTTATTGGCTCGTTGATCATTTAAACCCTCCTGGAGGCATCCATAGGGAAAGTGAAAAGCCCCGATTATCCTCATATAAGACATTGAAACACTCGAATCTGTATCAATTTGTTTTCTCCAAACTCAAAAACCCCTTAACATCTTTCTCTGATTGGAAACGCTTAATGGTCCGGTGAATCTCAGGCGTGAACTTTAGCTTCTCGTGAAACTAAAAGCCTTGGACGATCCTCGTATTTCCTTCATAGTCTTTATAGAAGGATCTTTAGGATGTTCAGTTCTTTGAGTTAATCCTAACGGAAGCTCCTGGGGTATGATGAGATCCGGATTGTTTCCAAGAATCAGCTCTACACAGTCTGTCAATCCTTCCTCCGAACAAGCATTCAAACTCGCTTGGCTAACTCGCAGCTTGTCATCATGTTCCAACATCACCTTCAAGCGATCAGCATCAACCCATCCCTCTGAAGTCAAAGTCTCCAGGAACTCAGACGAGATTCGGAACTGAGAGTCGTGAGATAGCAGAATTTGAAGGTAATCTGCATTCTTGCAAGCGGTGATCATTGTTTCGGATACCGAAATACTTGGATTGCGATCAAGGAGTGACTGCAGAGTGTTCATGACATCTGTGGAGTCCTCGCAAAAGGAATTCAGGACCGAGACAACTACATCGGACGTGGGTAAAGCTTTGGGTTCTTGATCGAGTAAGACTTTGACCAGACCTCGCCCCCAAACACTGTGTCTAGCCAGTGTTTCGAATATGTCCGGTGTAATCTCGTGAAGTCCATGTTGGAGCAAGATCTCGAGAATTCTGGGACTTCTAACAGACTTGAGAATTTCGGCGGTAATTTCAACGTCCTTGGCGCGCCCAAGAAGCATTTCCAGGCTTCCGGTTGAATTGTGCCCGTCCGTAGATGCAACAACCCGGGCGATCACCTCCTGAGTTACAGGAAGATCCTTGTCATGTCGGTAAAGCATCTCCAAAATTCCTTTGTTCGAGTACGATGGCAATTTCAATGCTAACGCCACATCCGAGGGTGTGATTTTTAGATGTTGGCTGTACTTCAGAAGGACATCCAGAACTACTCGTCGTTCCACGCCATTTTGTAACGCATCGCCAGAAAGAATAGACCCCATTGCACTTTGTCCCTCACGGCCATTGGCATTGGGATCGGCGCCATGTTCAAGAAGGATCTGGATTTTCTTGAGGTCTCCATACTGACAAGCGTAAAGCAAGGCGGTTCCAAATTTTGAGGGTACGTTCACGTCAATACCCCTGTCGAGGAGATTCAGAAAGACATTCTGATGCTTGCCTTTCATGGACGCAATCAAGGGTGATCCGTAGTCCCCCCCAACGGAGTTTAAGTTGGCGCCGTGTTTCACTAAAACGTCGATCATCGGCATATCTCCCATGTATGAGGCCACTTCGAGCGGTGTACCGAGTGCGGTGGGTGGAGGATTGACCTCAGCACCCGCTTGCAAGAGGATATCAATCAGGTTTCTGCAGAGAGCATGTCTTCGGTTTTCGGCCAATGTGATCCGACTACGACCGAAAGCTTTTCTGTGCGATCTCTCTTCTTCTTCCGACTCCGACTCGCTATCGGAGATCGGCTCTCCAAAGCCCCTCAATACATTCCCGGGAAAAAGATCAGATGGGAACCCATCCTCCCATTGCCACGAAAAGATGAACTTTCCCTGTGACATCGTTTTGCAAGTCAAGAGCCCTTCAAAGACGGCGCTGAGTGGTGCGCCAAATTTGGTGCTCACATGCCGTACATCAGCACCTTCTCCAATGAGGAACAAGGCCAAGTCCACTCGCAGATGATACAATGCTGTATGGAGTGCTCTCTCGCCATTCTCCATTTCGCTATCAATCTTAACCCCATAAGACAGTATCTCCCTGGCAACCTCAATGGATCCCAAACGGCAAGCTAAGTTGAGCATACGAGAGGTCTTTGGAACATGTTCGAGAAGAAAAAGAAATAGCTTCTTATCTCCCCATCGAGCCGCAAATTCGATGGCGCCCTCGCACGCAGAGCCCAATTCAGGGGTATTCGAAAGAGCTTGCACGAGAGGCTTTATCACTCTTCGCGGACTTCCTCCCTTTGCCGCATCTCTGAGCACGTTGATATCAGTGAGTTGATCATAGATGATGGCACCGGATTGAAGCAGCAACTCGATTATGTTTATGAGGCCCTTCGAAGCAGCAATTCCAAGTGGAGTTTTACCATCTTCAGCCCTTATGTTCACATCAGCCCCATGATTCAAGAGAATTTGAGCAATTTCAAGGTAGCCCCGGTCACATGCTGCATGTAAACCGCTCACTTTCCTATTTTCGACAGCATCACTCAAATACAGTCGCTCGGTGCCCCGGATATTCACATTTGCCCCTCTCATCAGAAGGGCCTTCGCAATTTCCATGTCTCCATTAAAGCATGCTGTAATCAAGGGCGGTGAATGTCGCAAGTCTCCGGAGTCTATATTAGCCCCAGCTAGCAAGAGTAGCTTGGTAATCTCAAGATCCTTTGCTTCCACGGCCAAGTGCAGAACAGCGGTTCCATCCTCGAGCTTGGCGCCAGCATTGAGAAGTTGTTTCAGAAGCAACGTGTTGTTACATTGGACTGAGAGTTGAAGTGGAGATGTCTTTGCCGTACTTTCACGGGAGTCCTCAGAATATAAGTTGGGATCAGCTCCATGAGCAATCAATTCTGTAACAATTTCTTGGTGGTTTCCAATGATTGCTGCTTGGAGAGGGGTCCCATGAGCACCGTTTATCATATTGACTTCGGCATTTGCATCAAGGAGAAACTGCACGCATTTGAGGTGTCCGAACCGGGCCGCCGCTTGCAGGGCACAGCCGTAATAATTTCCGCATGAATTGACATCAGTGCCTCTGTCAAGAAGAAGCTCTATGGAATCGATATCCCCGCTTGTTGCAAGCATCTGTAGCAACAGACTGAATCGTTTGTCTAAAGTGCGAATTTCCGGTCGAGACAGTACAACATGCATGATCACTGCCCCTGGGCCAATCGACAAAACATCTTGCACCGACTCAGACTCAGTGAAGCGACCGGCATTGAAACCATGGGGAAACAAAGATGACAACGGATGAGGTTCAAAGAAGCCCAGTGATGCGTTCAGTACAGACTTCCATTGCTGCTGCGCGTCGTCGCATGACCCAACGATAGCCCCAGACTCGAGCAATGCGTGCAAAATTGGTAGCGCATTCAATTCTCTCTCTGCGGTCAGTTTTAACGGGGTGCCTATTCCTAGGACATCGATATTCATGTCTGCGCCTTTGGCGATCATTGTCCGAACCGTCTCCACCGAGAACTTCTGTATCGCAACATGCAGAGCAGTCATTTTGCCATCTAGTGTTTGGTTGACATCAGCGCCATGCTCCAGCAGCAGGTTAATGACGGATTCCAGTGAGCGTATCTGCGTGTGGTCTGAATCTGGGATGGACTGCAGACACGCCTGTAATGCCGTCCTTGGCCACTTCTCATGGGAATGATCCTTATTATGGGAGGATTGAAGGTGCCTTTTTCTAGCCATGATCTTAGGTTTCTCATAAACCATCGCATCAATGTCAGCCCCAGCAATGATCAGCCACTGAGCACTTTCCTTCTGACCAGCTGCACAGGCAGTGTTCAAAGCCTGAGTGAGAATCAGCGGGTCTGCTTCATGTTTCTGAATCTTCTCTGCTAGTGATATCATGATTGAAATGCACCCTTCGCGGGAAGAATTGAGAAATTCCTTCTGAAGTATCTCATAAGACCATGGGATTGCGCTCTCGGCCAATAAGTACCCCACAACCTCAACATGACCGTTCAAGACTGCCCTTTCCAGGCATGCAGCATAGCAATCCCCGAGATCTTTCCTATTGCCATTTCTGCTGACGAGAAGTGCCAGTGATGACTTAGAGCCATGTTCTGCAGCAGTATGCACTGCTTTTTCCAAAGACTTGGACGAGAATGGAACACCGCTCTGAAGCAAAAAGTCAACGATATCAGATTCGCCCAATCGAGCTGCCTCTGCCAAACAAAGCTCGCGGATATTCTGGATCTCAAAATGGGTTGCCAAGCGAACGCCTCGCTTGATACTAGCTAGCTGGCCACCTCGGCAGCCAGCTAACACGAGCGGAAGTGTGTGGGGAAATTCAATAGAACCATCAAACTGGAGTCTGTGATCCTTTTGAGAAGTATTACACTCGGAAGCTCTTTCGGGGTTGTCATTGCTCAGAAGGCTCCATTTCCCTTCGTATTGAATGAGAATCTCCATTATCTCCCCGTATCCGCGGCAAGATGCGATCTCTAGAGACTCGCAGACATAATGGCGTAAGTCAACCTCCACAGAAGTGATGGAATTTACCATTGTGATGTGACCGTGTGTACATGCAGCCAACAGTCCTTGTCCTAAATGAAAGGCTCCTATTCCAAGTCTCTCCTTGTTGGCAAGAAGCCGCTCAACTACTCCCAAGTGGCCCCTCGAGGTTGCAACTTCCAATGCGTAATAGTCCCTTTCGCAATGCATGCCATTGTCACGACCTTGACGTGCCCTATGTTCGTAAATAGGCTCTGGCATATCATTGTGAGAGACAAGCGAACCTCCGTTGTGGCTGAGAATATCATCGAAGCTGGAGACAAAAGCTTCTGGGGGTTGTTGATCAGCGAAAACCTGCCGGGGGCGTTCAGAACAACCGCGAAAGCTTGGCGATGCACAGCGCAGCAGGTCTTTAGACAGCGCCCACAGCCCGCGCCCCCCGCTTCTTCTTGCTGTGTTGTATGGTAATTCAGGTAAAAAGGTATATCCCTTTTCAAGGAAGTAGCCAATAACTCCATCTTCACCTCCTTCAGCAGCGGCATGGAATGCGTCTTTGTATCGGCCCTTTGCGTCTATAGATGCACCAGCACTCAGAAGAGCTTCAGCCACGTCAAGATGGCCGCGATAGGCAGCAGCCTGCAGGGCATTTCCAAAGAATCCGCCTAGATTTTGGACATTGGCGTGGAACTGAATCAGGATATTCGTGACGGACAGGTGACCTTTCATTGCTGCGGCTTGAAGAGCATCCCCCAATGGTGTTACAGCATTGACAGCTGCACCCCGAGACAAGAGGTTGCGCACAGCGTTGTCATGGCCCATCAAGCTTGCAGACCTGAGGGGAGTGCCAAATGGCCCTTCTTTCTCTATGTCGTAGCCGTTGTCTAGACACAAATTGATGATCTCGATATTTCCAAAAAGGGCGGCGGTGGCTACTATATCAGCGGGCAGTGAGCTCTCCTCGAGCAGCTTTTTGATGAAGGTAATCTGTCCTTTTCGAATAACGGCAGCCACAATTTTCGGAGAATTCTTCTTTAGATGGTTCGTAGAGTTGGCAGATGAAACTTTCACCAATTCCTCCATGACTTCGGAAAAGCCAGCTTGAGCAGCGGCTTCCAAAAGCCAGTTATTGTTCTTCCGGTCGACCTCGGACTCGTTACATGCGCTTTGTAAGTATCTCTTGAGTAGTAGCTTGCAGAGACCTTCCTGGCCTGTCAAGAAACATGTTCTAAGAGCAGGTTCAATCTTCGTGGCATCAGAATACGTCTCCTGATTGAGAAGAAGAGTTGCCACCAAGGAATGACCGCTAGCACAAGCAGCAGATAATGGATCATCCCACTTTCCTCGCGAAACACCCGGATCTGCTCCTAAGTCGAGAAGAGCATCCACCAAATCATGGTTGCCATACGCTGCGGCAAGGTACAGTCCGGTATGGCCTTGCAAATTGGTCATATCAGCGTTAAAGGCGGGACTCTGCACAGAAGTGTCGAAAATGGACTTCAATCCATAAATGCAGGCAGTAAAAAAGGGCGTCTGTGATTCGCTCATAATGGCGTTAATGTCTTTCTTTAGGCCATTACCAGTGGGAAGAAGCGCAGAGGCGTCATTGGCTGCCTCCAGCCAAAGCTGGAATGCAAGTCCATCGTCGTTGAGAATAAATTCTTCCAGCTCTTCAATCACTTTGTTACCGTCGTCTATAGCCGATGCAGTATAATGTTGAGCCCAATAGAGAACGGCGTACTGGTGATAGTCCTGATTTGGAAGCAGCGCACTTCCGATCTCGATAGGTAAAGTGTAAATGCACGTCTTGAGACAGCTCAGCGCAGCGACAGTGTTGGCACTGGGCTTATCGAACTCAGGCTTAGTCTCCAAGAACTCCTTGAACGAAACGTGCGCGAAGCGCAAAGTGTCCAGTTGGTGATCCACAACAATCAAGTTCGAGCAAACAGACAGAAGCTCTGACAAGCTTAGTACGTGGTCGTCGGGAGTTATGCTAGACACTGCAGCAACGAAGGCAGTGCTGGAGAGGGGCTCACGCATACAAAGCAACCAGGAGAAGGCCCTAGCTGCGATGTTATATGTCAAAGAATCTGCCTGTGCGAGCCTTTCAAGGATGTCCGAGTATAGATGATCGATGGTAGTTGAGCTCTTCGGAACGGCATTTAAAGCCTCCCAAACACTACTTGCAGATCTCAATTTACATAGCAGTTCCAATTGAAGCTGCACCCACAGAAACCTATAATGACATTAGCCCACTTCACAAAGGATTTTGCTAGTAGAACTCACATTTCACCAGCTCTGTTCAGAAGAAACTGGGTTAATTTGTGTCGTAGGTCATCCGAAACGTTTCCATCAAGGAGATTCCTGGCTGAGATAGCAGTTGACACACAGTGCTCAACAAAGACCTCCATATCCTGGCGAGTATCTGTCTCCTGCACGCGAAGCATTGAAGCATCTTGCAGACCTGCCATCACGTTGCTATTCTCTCGACTAGAGAGGAAGATTTTCACCACGCTTGCAGATTCGTCTCGGATTCTAATTAGCTCATTAAGCAACTCATGTCTTCGGAACTCTTCAACTTCGTCGACTCCGTCAACTATAATCACAGCTGGGTTTGCGCCTAGGATGTTCAGAATCAGGTCGGCGCACTCGGTGGCCCGGAGCCTAGGCTTCTCAAAGCCATCTAATTTGGCCTCCGCCTCTCTTCGTGCATACTCAAGAGTAATCGATTCATGCACCTTGAGCCTTTCTCTGTCGGTAATAGCAAACTGTCGGGTGAGAGAGCGCATCACCTCGTCCGGATCTGCCCAAGAACGGCCGAACCGGCTATCTCCGCAGTAGAAGTAGGCCACCGGTGCACTAAGAGAGTTCAAAGTGTGCTCACGTAGGAAATTGTCCACAACGGCTGATGTGAGACAAGTCTTCCCAGACCCTGGAATTCCATAAAGCAGAAATATGGACGACGAGCTTGAACCTTTCCACTCTATATATTGCGGATGGCGAAATAGCCACTGGGCTGAATTCAATAGTCGATCCTCCGAATGTCGCTTTTGGTGATGAATGTAGGGCACAGAGGACAGCCAGTCTATAACAGCGCGAAATTTCTTCTCCTCTAGCGCCTTCGCGTATGTCATTGAGGCATCGACTAGGCGGCATGTTGGGCTTTGGAGTGTCTCGAGTATCTTTCGAATCTTGTCGACTTGTATAAACGTCTCTTGTTGGATTTGGGAATCCCTTATATGGGCCAACTTCATGATTTCTTCGTCTAGCTTTGCGATTTGATCGATCTCCTCGATCTGAGATTTTCCAAACACGCTCTTCACCACACGTTTTGCTGTCGGCTGACCGAAGTACTGAATTCCATGGGCCAGAAAAGTCAGAATTCGTGTATATAGATCAGTCAGTCCACGGTGCAGCTCCGCTTGAATGGCCGATCCCTTTTGCAGGTAGAGTGCCTCAAAGGCCGCATAGCGGGCGATCAAAAGCGAGACTGATTCTAGGCCGTGGACCGTAGACTCGAAGCAATGACGGTCGCTCACGGCCACGTGCAGCAAAAATCGCACACCAGCCCATGGGAGTGAAGCGCTGCCTGGGTCGAATTGAACGGCCACATCGACGACAGCGCTGAACTGGCTCACCCATGCAATGATCTTGTCGAACAGGTCTCGAAGGACTATTGTCTTGCCGCGTATTTGAGCTTTCCACCGCTTCTGTAGGCACAGCTTCTTTTTTCTTTCTGCCTCCTTGAGGATGGCCGACACAACGTCGCCCTTTTGGACTTTCAAAATTTCACCCAGGCTCTCTTTCAAGTGCGGATCAAGCGCGTCCAGGGCCGTTAACCATAGACCAGCCCGCGATGAAGGGTCATTGTAGGCACTCATGCTGCAAGATTGGGAGGAACTGAGCACAGCGTACTTCAATATCTTCCTATTTCATATGCCCAAAAGGACCTCGTTAAAGAAACAAGATCCATCCTGCCAACCTTGGAAGCGACCCCGCGTTTAACAGTCAGTCTCAGCCCCGGGAGCTGTGAGATCTACGCCCTTCATAGTAGTGTGGTCCGAGCGTAGGCTGAGCGCTCGCCCTTAAATACATACAACATATGTAGGTAGAATAAATTTACTTGAGCGAAAAGCGACAAGGCCTGAGTACTAGGAGGGTACGTACCTAGGTAAATCATTACTTTATTTTCCTTGAGAGGACCGAGCTTCGTGTTTTTATTGAGAAGATTTCGGGTTTTATCAAATTGAAACATCAAGATATGAAGTGTAACTACATATATCGGCGATTAGAAGTCAGCCTCCAACGTTGGAAGGGTCCAGGATATATATTTGTCACACCAAGGGAGATTAGGAGAAATGTGTATTTCGGTAACTCGACTGCTACTGATCAATCTGGAATGTTAAAAAGAACACGGTGATTGATCTTTTTGAGGGTGTAATATGACCATGTTAGGCTGTGGTGATTACCTCCGTATACTTCCCGTCAAAGTCCGGGTTCGCCCTCACCTTCTTCACATACCCAACTTACATTCAACTTGCACTTTCTTGGGTTCAAATATTCCTACCAATATCCTTGAACTATGCCGTCCGTKAAAGACGGTCGAGTCACCAAATTAAAAGCCAAAGGACCGCGAACAACAACCCGACGCGTCTCCAACAAAAGTGAGTAAATCGCGCTCTCGCAAACGTAGTTCAGCCTCAAAGCTTGCTTGATTAATTATTTGATTTTGACATTATTTAATTTGACAATATTCAATTAATGACGCGTGCTAATTATCGTTAGTCCCATTGGTCGAACAGACTAACGCATTATCCATTGGCGACTTCATCGCTCAATACGTGACTCCGCAAGCAGGAGATCCAGCTAAAAATGATGTGATTGATCAACCACATCCATCGCAAGATCAGCAACAGCAGGATACGACCCCCACACCACGTGTGGACGTCTACTCCGCGGCAACAATTTCCGCAACTGATCTAGAAGCATGTCTGGATCTAGTCGAGCAAACCTCAAGCGAAGCCTACATCGCGTCGAGCGTAGGCTGGTCGCGCACCAAGAAGCGGAAAGAGATGAAATTGCCCGACATGAAGTATTTGGTTCTGCGGGACACGCCGAATGATAGTGGTTCTAGCGGGCGAGTTCCGGGAGAGAAGCAGAGCGATATCGTCGGCAACAATGCTCCTTCTTCATTAAACGAAAACGACGAGTCTGTTTCATCGTCTGGTACTGGTTCTCCGAATGTGCTTGGCTTTTTGTCATTTATGGTTACCTACGAGGATGGGAAGGAGGTTGTTTACTGCTACGAGATTCACTTGTCGCCGACGGCGCGGGGACGGGGCGTTGGGAAGTTGCTTATGGGTCGGATGGAGGGAATTGGTCGTGCTGTTGGTCTGGAGAAGTCTATGCTGACGGTTTTCAAGTCGAATGAGACTGCTCGGCGGTTCTATGAGCGGCTTGGGTATGAGGTTGATGAGTACTCGCCGCGACCGCGCAAGTTGCGCAATGGGACTATTAAGGATGTGGACTACTTGATCTTGTCGAAGAAGTTGAAATTACAATAGCTGGATATCTCTTTGTTAAGGGGTGAATGCTAATAGTTGATATGAGAATAGTGATGTGCAAAAGTTAATATACATTACACCTGTCGCACCTCTGTGCCCACCCGTTCCGGATGTTCTTGCTCCCACTCGTCCCTGAGAGCGGCGAAGACGGTGT
The DNA here is from genome assembly GCA_002916455.1 of Penicillium sp. CF05. NCBI lineage: Eukaryota > Fungi > Ascomycota > Eurotiomycetes > Eurotiales > Aspergillaceae > Penicillium > Penicillium sp. CF05. Next base: position 68,105 of record PKQL01000041.1, read on the forward strand.
CGGCCAGCAGGATAGAGAGACCCAAGCTCCAGACCAGGGTAATGGCGTAGAAGAAATTGGCATTTCCGGATCCTGCGTAGATCCAAAGGTGGTAGAAAGCCGGGCCGAGAAGGCTGGAGTACAAGATTGCCGAGCCTGCGAAGAAGGTATAACGCATCACTGCTAAGTTAGTCAAGGTGATCCTGAGATTTGCTCAGGGAGAATACTCACATGGGAAAAGGTGGCGATATAATGGCAGCAACGCGAAGAATAGCGACGCATCCGAGATGCTGGGATATGGCTTGAAGATGGCAAAGACACCCAAGAGTGCGGTAATGACGAATAAAGGTTGTCTGCGGAAGCGAGTCGTGAGACCTCCCACGTAGCTGGCCAAGTGAAGCCAGAAAACGCCGAGGAAGAACTCTCGGAATGAGTCGAACATCTCAATGAAAAAGTACCACCATAGGCCCACATTGGGGGTCAAGTCCGGGACCAAAAGATGGAAACCATACGTTGCCGAGATGAACTCCCAGAAGTTGCCGGTAATCAGACATGAGAGACCAAGCAGGCCTGCCACACTGGCCAGCAGTAGGGCAGCGTGTTGAGCAATGAAAGATCCAACATTGGGTGGGTTTGGCCCCTCCGAGCGTCGGTCATAACATAGCAGGACCAGCGGGATAAAGAGCAGCGCCGGGTATAAGGACAGGTATGAAGCAAATCCCAGGGCTAGCATCGCATTGATGCTATTTCCACCGACTGCATTGGAAATGGCGAAAAGGATTCCCGATGTTGTAAATACGCTGGTTGACCGCGCTAAACATGTCGCAATAGTGAGAGGATTGAATAAGAACCTATTCCATGGTAAGTATGTAGATATATATGGTTGGGCAAGCCGGAAGATACGTACCATGCTGCAACGGACACACCATCCCATCGGACATGTTTTCGGACCGCCGAGTGTAGTCTCGATTTTACCGACTGGCCCGACGCAGATATGGTTACCAATGCGTGGGCGTTCAAGAGGTCGACAACAAAGTAGAAAATTGCTGTTGGCAAGGGCCAGCTCTTCGCATCCGGGAGTAGGGCGAACAGAGGTAAAAGGAGCGGTGCCTAGATCATCGGATCGAACGGTCAATTCAAGAAACGAATTCGGAGGGGTCTAGATCCACGAACCTGGTGGAAGACGCCACCATCATAAGGCGACACATTTCTTGTGTATAAAAACAGGCCTTCTTGCACTACACATAATTAGCTTACAGAATGCGGAGTCAATAGTCGGAGACACGTACGGCGTTTGAAACTATTGACAGGTGTTGAGACTTCGACTCTCCCCGTTAGCAAATCAGGCAATGAGGGGAAAAGACATGTAAGAAGCAGACGCAGCACGAAAGCCGCGCCAAACACAGCAATCTTCCGTCGGTCTACAGCCATGACGGGTTGAGGGTTTAGTTGTTGATTCTAGCTGGTCCCTATGGAACAGCGACTCTCCGCCTTCGGGGCACGGACCACTTTGTTGTAAGAAAAAAAAGTTATCGAGAAATTTTTCCTCTTCTTATCAGCAGCCCGTTTAATCTTCTGACAACCACTTCTCATCATGGGTAAAATCAAGAAGAAGGGTATGTGGAAATGAACCGGGGATTTCAATTGAATTTACTGACACTCCTTTCAGGTACCTCTGGCGCAGCCAAGAACTACATTACCAGAACTCAGGCCGTGCGCAAACTTCAGATCTCTTTGCCGGATTTCCGCCGACTATGCATCTTCAAGGGTAATTGCCTCTTTGATGGGTATTCTATCTGAATCGCAAGACTAACATGATCTCCGATATCAGGTATCTACCCTCGCGAGCCCCGTAATAAGAAGAAGGCCTCTAAGACGTCTACGCCCAACACCACCTTCTATTACACCAAGGACATCCAGTATCTGCTACACGAGCCTCTTCTCAACAAGTTCCGTGACCAGAAGTCACTTGCGAAGAAGATTGCCCGCTCTCTCGGCCGTGGAGAAGTCAGCGATGCCTCCCGCTTAGAAAAGAATAACGCCCCGAGACTCACCTTGGACCATGTCATTAAAGAGCGCTACCCGACCTTTATCGATGCCCTCCGTGATCTTGATGATGCTTTGTCTCTTCTCTTCCTTTTCGCAACCCTTCCCTCCACCGACCATGTTCCTTCTAAGACCGTCGCGCTCTGTCAGCGCCTCTGCCACGAGTTCCAGCACTACCTGATCATGACAAATTCTCTGCGCAGATCCTTCCTTTCCATTAAGGGTATCTACTACCAGGCTACCATTCAGGGCCAAGACATTATGTGGCTCGTGCCATACCGTTTCGTCCAGCGTGTCAATGGCGACGTCGATTACCGTATCATGGCTACCTTTGTCGAGTTTTACACCACCCTGCTGGGCTTCGTCAACTTCCGCCTGTACTCCTCAATTGGATTGAGATACCCCCCGAAGTTCGATACCCGCAGCGACGAGAACGGTGCCGAGTTGGCGGCGTTCACTCTTGAGGGTCGGTCAGTCGGTGATGTGCCCAAGGCTCTTGAGGCTAGCAAGGCTCAGAGCAACGGCAACTCTAACAAGGAAGTTTCCAAGGAACTTCAAGCCAAGGTTGACAAGGTGATCAAGAAGGCCGGTTTGGATCAGAGTACGGATGAGGAGATGGTCRAGACTACCGACGAGCCAACCGATGCTATCGACCACTTCGAGCCCGCCGCTCCTGAAGCCGACTCTCTCCCCCAGCCCGCGATGAGCGGCAACCAGGCCGGTGCGCTCTTCGCACCCTTCGTGTTCTACATCTCCCGTGAAGCCCCCAAGGCTCCCCTTGAGTTCATTCTACGTTCATTCGGCTGCAAGCGCGTTGGATGGGCCTCCGTGCTGGGCGATGGAGCCTTCACTCATGATGAGTCCGACCCCCGCATCACTCACCAGATTGTCGACCGCCCCCAACTTCCCCAAGAGTCTCTTCCCGCCATTCCCGCTGCCGATGAGAAGGCCGTTCAGAAGGTCCAGCCTGGAGCTCGTATCCCTGGCCGTACCTACGTCCAGCCCCAGTGGGTCTGGGACTGCATTAACGAGGGCAAGCTCCTCCGAGCTGATCTCTACGCACCCGGTGCCACTCTCCCACCCCACTTGAGCCCTTGGGTCAAGGCTGCTCGCGGCGCTTACGACCCGCGCGCCACCCTCGCCGACCAGGAGGATGAGGATGAAGCCGAGATTGCGGCTGAGGCCTCTGATAGCGACGAAGAGATGGAGGACGAGCCCGCGGCTGATGACAAGCCTGCTACTGCCGAGGAGTCTGAGGAAGAGTCTGTCGACGGAGGCATGGATGTCGCCGGCACCGACGATGACGAGAGCGAAGAGGAGTCTGAGGAAGACGAGGACTTCGGTGGCTTTGATGAGGAAGCTGCCTCCGAGTCCGAAGATGACAATGAGGCTGCCCGCACTCAGCACCAGAAGGAGCTCGAGGCCGAAGCCGCTGGTCTGCCTTTCACCGCTAGCGCCGCTGCTGACGAGGCTGCCAAGAAGAAGTCCTCCAAGTCCAAGAAGGTGGCTGCCAAGAAGCGTAGCGAGGATGAGGAGCTCGAGAGACAGAAGATGATGATGAGCCGGAAGAAGCGCAAGCTGCTTGAGAAGATGATGTACTCCAACAAGAAGACCGCTGATGAGTCCGCCAAGCTTCGCTCCAAGAGACGCAAGTTTGAGAAGGGCGAGAAGGGCGAGAAGAACTAAAGCTCGGGTCATTTGTGCATGTTAGATAGTGCTTTTGCCGGGCGTTGCGGTTTGGATATGTCCCATGTATAGGCACCTCAAAAATTTGTCAAGTTTTAATGCTATTTATGGGATTAACAGCCCAGTTATATGTATAACTTTTGCCCCTGCCATCTTCAGACAACACGTGTTTTGTAGCCCTAAATGACCTTTGATATTGACGTGCGCCTTCCCCGTGTTGTCAACAGCGATATGTCCATCCACGTGAATACATGCAAATCGAATTTGGAATTTACGTCGATTGATACTCTGTCCTAAGGTCGTCGGTTGTTTCTGGGTTGACTTGCGATGTTGTTCAAAGGTACTGATCTAGCGCTCCAGAAGCTCAGCATGGTCCTCATTGCATCTTGTGTGTTTGTGATGGTCCTGCTTCCACAGATCACTGAGTATATCCTCCCGTTGGGTCTTAGGAAGGATGACCATTACTCCGTGTCACCACCGATCCCATATTTTCCTTACCCCGAGTACAACAGTGCTGCATGGAAAAGAAAGTGGAAAGGGTCCTATAAGTTGTGTGTTGGCCCAGATGGAGCGCTTTTGGATCCGGAGGACGAAAACACCGCAATGAAAGGATACCGTTGGAACCAATCAGGTTCGTGACTTGGGCAAGATTGCCACGAAGCAAGCAACTAGGGCTCTAAATCGATTAACCATATCCAGAATTCCCTACTCCCATCTTCGGTTCGTATGAGGCATGGAACCTCGATAAGGATCTTTGTGTTGATCCATCCTCCCGGTATGGCGTATATGGCTACAAAGTAAACACGCGGGAGGATGTCGAGTCTCGAACCTCGAGGGGTTGGGGAGGTGTCAACTGGGCTGACTTACAGAGAGCCTGTCTGGAACGGAACAGTGAAAGATATAACAAGTGGGATCCTGGACCGAAGAAGCCTACACTACACATTCAGCAAAACCAACACGTGGAATTCGGACACAGGAAACATGATTATCGGAAGACTCGTCTACCTCGTTTCCATCACAGAACAGCTGTAATTCTACGCTCAACGATCGACATGAAGTACACAACAAATGACATCCACAACATCCGCGCTATGGTCATGGAACTCTCTCTGCTTTCGGGTGCAGAGTACGAGGTGATTATTCTTGTGGACGCGAACGACCAGATATTACCCAACCCAATGGACAATGTTGCTATGGATAGTCTCAAAGAGGAGTATCTCCCAGAAGAGCTTCGAGAACTTGCAGTATTCTTCAACACGAAGCTTCTGGAGGACTGGTATCCGACCATTGACGTCCACCAGTAAGGTTCATCCTGTTATCAAAGATGCACGGCTATACTCACCATCGAATAGGGCAATGTACCAATACTTCCAGCCCGTGCAGATATTCTCACAGCTTCATCAAGAATACGACTTTATCTGGCAATTTGAGATGGATGCGCGGTACACTGGACATCTGTATCATTTGCTAGAGCAAGCAACCGCATTCGCGAAACAACAACCCCGGAAACACCTCTGGGAGCGCAACTCCTACTTCTACATCCCCACCGTCCATGGTACCTGGGATGAGTTCAACAAGATGGTAGATCAAGATATGGCGGATCTCCCAACCATCTGGGGTCCAGTGCCAGTCAAGGGCCTAAATTTCTCAAAGGAGGCACATTTCCCACCACCCATGCCGACGGCGGAGATAGACACATCGGGCTGGGGTATTGGAGAGGAAGCAGATGTGATTACCTGGCTTCCACAGTTCAATCCGGCGAACACGGGCTGGCCGATGCGGGATGTGATTTACGGATTCACCCAAGGACCAGACACCCCACGTCGGTCTTCCCCGGTTGCCATGTCTCGACTTTCAGCACGTCTGCTCCGAATGATGCACGCTGATCTTGCCGAAAAGGGCCTGGGTTTAGGTTCAGAGATGTCCCCAACCTCCTGGGCTCTATACTATGGCTTGAAGTCGGTTCAAATTCCCCAGCCCGTGTACCATGCACACAAATGGAACCCCGAAGAGTTGAACCGCCGTGCGAATTCTGGTGGGCCTGGGGCTATCAGTGCTGGGAGCGACAGTATCTGGACGTGGGATATGCATCACGATATTTTGAAAAACATGACCTACATGTTCGATTCGGAATATCCTGGGAGGCTCTATCGAGCCTGGTTGGGGAAAGGTGTTGCTGACGAGGTAAGATTGCGTTGCTTTTCACAGAACTCAGTACTGACCACCGACAGTGGAAGAGAGCTAATCGATTGATCTGCTTACCACCTATGCTGTTGCACCCTGTGAAGAATACAATGGTGTAGAAGGACAGTAAATCGGGCTGCGGTCGTTGATTTATGTGGGATCCTCAAGTCATATTTGGTCTAAGCAATTGGGAGAGGTTACTTTATCTATGTCTTATAATAATATATCCCTCCTTACACTGATCGCGCCTTCTGAAATCCCTTTCATCCTACTGAACGAGCTACTGGCGTATATTTGGAGTGTTCGGGGCCCCCTCCTGGGGCATATTATTGGTGAGTCATCTCTCGGATCACATCCGAGATCTCACATATATTTGCTGATGCTTTCGCCTTGGAACACGTCAAGTCAATAATTTGCACATATCAAGCGGCATACACGCTATAAATGAACCGATCAACAATGGCATCAAACGAACAAATGGGATGGATAGGTACGGCAATGAAGAACAATCTGATCGGGCTTGACATGTCTAATTCCCCTCAGGACTCGGGAATATGGGACTTGCAATGGCGCAAAATGTCCAAAGATTTCTCCAACAAGACACAAAATCCCAATTGAGATTCTGGAATCGGACGGCGTCTCGCGGCGCGCCTCTTGAATTACTTGGGGCTATTGGATGCAAGTCTATCGCCCAGCTTGTCACCGAATGTGACCTGATATTCATATCTGTGAGTATATCAATTGGCATTTTATTCTACTGATACGCTTTACGAATCCCCGCAGATCTAGAATGGACCTTTATCGCTAACATCGAGAAACAGACCAGTGACGATGGGGCTTTGAGTGCTATCGTCGACCAGATATTGGCTGTCAAAGATATTGATGGCAAGTTGTTTGTGGATACCACCACCGTGCATCCTAATACGACTAAGGAGACAGATGAAAAACTAAAGAAACGGAATGCATGCTTCGTCGCTGGTAAGTGAGCTCATACCAGTTATGACTTGTGGTTTCTCACGTACTACCCTAGCACCTGTCTTCGGAGCCACTCCAGCCGCGGAAAGCGGTACAGTGTTGATGGCGATGGCTGGCCCAAGCCAAGCTATTGATAGAACCGCACCTTTCGGCAAAGGTGTCCTTGCTCGGGAGGTAATGATTGTATCGGATCAGCCCGAGAAAGCCACTCTGCTCAAGACTTTAGGGTGAGATTCCGGCAAATATACAGTGTCATACCAGACTGGTTAACACATTTAGCAATTTTATCGTCGCGGGAGCAATGGAGATCGTGGGAGAAGCCCAGGTGCTAGCGGAGAAAAGCGACCTTGGCACGAACATGCTTGAAAAGTTGCTTGAGCTGAATTTTGGAAGTCTGATGCATTCCAGCTCAACCCGCATGACGCAGGGCGTTTACCTACCAGAGGAGGGTATGGATATGGCGTCAATGGAGAATACTAGAGGGTTTCTTTCTCTTGCTGATCATATCATCTAGGTCAATCCCCTTGGTCCAACCTGAATCTCGGTATCAAGGATGTTCAGCATGGCATCAGTTGCGCACAAGATGTCGGCGCGAGATTAAAAGTCGCCGAGGTGGCACTTGACAATATGTCTCGGGCGAAGGACTTTTCTGATGCGCATGGCGGCCGGCCTTTGGATTCATCGTCTGGGTATGGAATCATTCGTCAGGATTCTGGCCTTGACTTTGAGAATGCCTTTGTGAAGGAGCGAGATACCAGGAAGGAAGATGGTTCTTCCCAATAGTACATTCCTGGCACCGGAGGCTAACCATACTAACCAATGGTCTGAATCTTCCTTTAACCTACCATGATATAACGGCAAAGGATGGAAATGGATGGTTATGTGGCCTAGATAGGAACAGTATAGTGAGACTAATAGGAGAGGCCGATACGAGCATAAGATGGGGGAACATGGATCGGGCATACCTACCTACTTCGTAATACACCTGCGCATATGTAGGTGCATACGTACATATGTAGGAAGGAACGACCTTGGAATAGAATAGTGCTCTTTTACCTCCACACACTTCTGTAGTCTTCGATCATCCCTGCTCACAGGTTTGTCCCTCTTACAACCTCTACAGTTGTTATCTATCCTCACCTACATCCCACTTAGAGAGGTTCTCACTTACCTCTCACTTACCTTTCACTGACAGCATTACAGCTGTCTCTTCTCCAAGCTTTTTATCGTTCTCTTGAAGCTGATCAGTGATGGCTGATCCAGCTCCTGCTTTTTGGCATTCGGGCCATGCCATAGCTCGTGAATCTGAAGATCCAGAGGGCGAGATGAGTCTGGAACAATACATGCACTCCTCCGAGATCTATCGATCGGTCAGCGTCACTAGTCCACTCCCTCCTCCCTCTTCCGGTGAAAATGGAGACTGTCCCTGCTCTGGAAACAGGATATCTGTCCAATTTACCCAGAGATCCAAGCCATCATGCGCCGTCACAATCTGAATGTCACCACAACCTTCTAATGTGAGAAGATGAGCAAACCAAAATATGCTGGCGGTGATATCCCTTTAAACTTCTTCTCCATCTATCTCAACAACTCCGACCCGAACATTCCTCTTCTCGATCCCATCAAATACGACCTCGTGAGACTCTTCCACCAGCACAAGATCAACGCGCATGTTCAGGTCATAAGCAGCAAGCTCTGTCATCGCCCTCTGTGCTCTTCATCGCCTCAACCCATCCTCTTGTGATCGCCTACGAACGAACCAAACACAATATTGTCGAGCTTCTCGACAAGACAATCGGCAATAAGTGGCGGTCGCTGTGCCCCTTCAATGTTGGTTCAACGAGAGCTAAGCCGCAGCCGATGATCGTGGTTGTCCCGGTTGGGATCATGATCGGGATCCTAGGCGGTGGATTAGGGCAGAAATCAGGTCCTGATATAAGGATGAGGTCTCCCACTTACATTTTGTATTTTATAACATCATCCAATTCCACTCATTATGAATCATTAGTTCTTGGTAAAGACCTTCTCCTAGTACACTTGTTAGCAACCCCCTTCAATCTGTTACAACGACACGACTCTCGTCAAACAATTCTCATGGTACTTGTGGAGCCATGGACACGCGCAAATTGGTTCGAGCTGCGAACTCAGACTATTTATCAGCTCTCGCCATACATGAGCACGGATGACTTTGACATTGAATTTTTGCCGGGTGGCCTGTCACCTTTGACCAATGGCGGAGAATCGATAGAAAATCGAATAAAGCTAAGGCTAATTACATGAGTCATTGCTTCGCATCGAAGTTTTCTATTCGAACTGCTCATTCCTAGGACAAATACGGTGAGTTAGTGGGGTGTCGCCGTTGCATTCGTCCTGGGGTCTACCGCGTATAGAAAGTGAGCACAGCAGTAATCCAATAGCTACCTAGGTAGCTAGATCGTGGCTTACGGCAGTGTATAGCAGCCACTGCGCCATATCGTATTTTTCTACATTAGATTCGGCGCCTTCAATTACCTACAAATTCCAGTAAGTAATTCCTCCAATAAGTATCAACTTCTATACGGTCGATTTCAATAATAGGAATAGTCGGCCGCTTATACGACCGTAGTCTTAGTAGTAGTCTTCTTAGTGGTCTTTTTAGATACCAAGTTACGACTATAGATATTTTCCCCATTCTTAATTTCTTTTGTAGGTAGTAGAAAAGGCTTAATTTGTATAAGGGAACTGTTTTATGTAGTTATAACCTTTGGTATCTCAATTTCTGCGGCGTAAATTTTATAGTACTAATTTCTATCAATTTCTATAGTCAATAAAGTGCCAATAAAGTACATACACATATACTAGTTCAATGAAATGCAAATACGATTGGCGCAGTGGCGGCTATACACTGCCGTAGGTGGCTGTGAAGGGGGACACGAGGTAGTTGTACGCTAGGAACTAAAACCCCACATCTTTCCAGCGATAAAATCAGCGATAATAGGCAAAATGACATTTCCGAAGAGTCTCTACTTCTTCTTCGGCGGTGCAACGTTGAACTGGAAGTGTATAATGTCGCCATCCTGGACGACATAAGTCTTGCCCTCCTGCCTGTACTTCCCAGCTGACTTGATTGGCCCCATGGACTTCTCGCCCTTGCAGAGATCATGGAAATCCTGGTACGCCACAACTTCGGCCTTGATGAACCCGCGCTCAAAGTCGCCGTGAATGACACCAGCAGCTTGTGGAGCCAGTGCTCCCCGCTTGATAGGCCAGCAGCGGATCTCTTTCTCGCCGGCGGTAAAGTAATATTGCAGTCCCAGCTTAGTGAAGCCTGTCATGGTTTTTAGTATGCGGTATGTGAGGCAGATATCGGTGGACATTGGACATACCTTCGGTAGTTATCTTTCCCAAGCGGCTTTGGACCTTGATATCGGCCATGAACGCATCCAGCGCTGGCTTGTCATCCCTCAAGGACCACAGCTTCTCCTCAAACTCGACGGAGAAGGGGATGATATCTGTACCTTGCCCGCCGTGAGCCTTAACCCACTCTGCGATCTTGGGCAGGTATTTGCATTTTTGGCGGAGGTAGTCTTTCATCGTAAGGTTGATGAGGTAGATTACCGGCTTGGTAGTGATGAGGCGCAACTTGATATTGTCAGCATTGTCTCTTGAGTATTATAGAACAGACAAACCTTCTCGTTGATCAACTCGATTTCCGGGCTCGTCCACTCTCCATCTCTAACAGGCTTATCCTGTTCCAAGAGCTATGAAAGGGTCAGCAAATTACACATCTCTCCAGGAAAAGATCGTGACATACCTCCTTAATTTTAGCAGTCGTCTCGTCGAACAGCGGCAGCATCTTGAATTTTCCACCCGCCTTCCGCACAATCGCCTCTTCGGCGACCTTGGCTTTGGCAAGAATATCTAGATCCTTCTTGCACAGCTCGCTCTGGATCGTATCTGCATCGCAGCACCATTAGCACCTATCTTTTCTTCATCAGCCCTGGATGGAAATGCTTACCCAAGTCGCGGACGGGATCAACGGAGTCATCCACATGAAGAACCTCATCGTTATCAAACGCCCTATGTAATAGTAAGTAGATGCTTCATTCCTCAAGTCTCCTAAACAAACGCACCGGACAACGTGGTACATCCCATCGACGGCCTGGATATGACTCAAGAATGCATTTCCCAAGCCGGCGCCCTCGCTCGCTCCCTTGATTAATCCCGCGATGTCCGTAACCTGCAAGTACGCTGGATATTTACTCGGTGGGTTCCAGACTTTGCACAAGAAGTCCTATCTCGCATTAGCTAAGGGCTGATCGTATTAAATCCTGGTCAAAAAAAAAGATGAGGTCTATTGAGAATACCTATACAGAAATTGGAAAAAGGAAAGAACATACATATCTCGGATCAGGAACAACGCAGCGCGCGTCATTTGGCTCGATGGTGCAAAATGGGTAATTTTCTGCCGCGGCGCTCTGCTCCGTCATGAGGTTGAACAGAGAACTCTTGCCCACATTCGGAAGGCCAATACAGCCCATCTTGAGATTGGACTTGACGCGCCCGAAGGCGATGACATTGTTCGTTGGCGCTTCCGCTGCTTTCTTTGGTGCCATACTGGAATCTAGTTTCTGGGTTTTGAAGTATTGTCTACGGTTGCTAAAGGCCAGTGTGCCCTGGATTTTTCAATAAGGACTTTGTTCCTTCGGAGTGGGGGAAAGGAATAATTGACAGGCCAATTACATTCCTGTCCTGGCGTGTCATCTCAGATTCTCGCGTGTAGGCTGCGCCCCACTTTATGATGGAGCTAAGGCGTTGAAGTGGTTTCGAGATCTGGTATACCGATTAGTACCACGAGACAAAGTCGAGACCATCGACATAGAAATGGAAGCAGTATTGGTTCGCCAGGATCACAAATTTGAGTCTTGTGTCACCGCGTGGCGGCTTACCAGACGAGTGCTCTATTACCATTATAGATGGCCTTTGACATCGATGACCTTGATGGATTTGGCTATATCTTGGTAACGGTAGCAGTGAGGCCTGGGAAGTGCTAGAGAGATCAGCTGCAACCTCAGCCGGTACGCCCTGGCCCTGTTCAATGTCAGCACTGGACCTTTCGGTGCTGAGCAGTCTGTGAAACCTTTGGCGCCCACTTGTCCAGTATGAACGAGAGAATATAGATCGGCTTGCATCTGAATATATCCATTCGTTTTCACATCTATTCATTTTGGGGAACTAAGTACAGATAAATATGTTTTGGCTGTACTATATGCGACAGAAGACCGGGCTGGCCTACTCCGGTGCCACTTTGCTGACTCCGATTGGACATGTCTCACGATTTCCAGTGGCATTTATAGTCAGCATGCATTACTTAGTGGTGGAAATTCTCGTCCGATCTGACTTTGTAGACCCTGAATTTATCTATCGTGCCGAATTCTACGACACCTACTCTAGAAGGGCATTGCCCGGGGAATGATTTCTAAAGCTATCTACATACCATGGCAATGATCTCCTGTAATATTATCTTAATTTGATCCCCCAACCTGAGGCTGCCATTTATAAGGGCCTGGCTCTGCATATTTTTGGCCCGAGGAATATTTCCTGGGTTTGAGCAGAGAACCTTATAATATACGGGGATGGGGCCCCTTCTACGCCCCCTGTGGCAAATGGCGTGGTTAGGGTTACTCTGGAAAACATGCAGACTTTACCATTGTTTCAGACCCTTGCTCTTCTGATGATCAACGCACTTGGCTTCCGTCAGGAAATCCGTACTTAGTCGGTAAATGTAGACTCCCAGATCTGTACTATGTGGATTCCAACATTCAGCTGCTAAGCTGTACTACTCGCTGGTAATATATACTAAAATCTTGATACTGTAGCAACTAAAGCATTATGGAGTGAGGCATGGCTGACGTAGACTTCGTTAAAGTATACAGTAAGATAATTAGTTGCTGATCCCGATGATAGGTTCCACTGACCTGGAAAATTCACTATCAGAACATTCATTATGAATAGATTATCTGTAGACAAACAATTCAATGGGGGAGGTGAACCTCAAACTTACTTGGCTATAAGAATATATATGAGCAGCTACCTACATGTAGGTAGCACCTTCCGGGGTTCGATTCCCGCATCATATATTAGTACTGTGACAACTCCTTTTTGCAACGGAGCCGGTGGGAATAATTTTTCTTAGAGGCCCTTGTGTTTCCAAAATTGACGACTGCATTTGAAATGCGCCTGAGCATTGCTACTGTCGTGGGCCTCGCCATCGCTCCTGCGTTAGCCCACTGCCCTTATGCCCGAGATGCAGGTACAGAGGTTGAAAATCCTAATCTCCATGCTCACGTGCCTCGTGACGCCTGTCGAAGCAAGTTGACAACAGGTGCTGCGTCTTCTGCCCCTACCGCAGCTGCTGGCAAAAAGGGTGTGCTGTTGATGAACCGCATTGCCCCAGGCACCTCAGAACTATATATCGCCAACGCGGACGGCACGCACGAGCGTCCGCTATTGAAAGATCCCGGGTATGAATACCACGCCGAGTTCTCTCCTGATGGTGAATGGATTAGCTTCACCAGTGAGCGTGACGGTGATGGAAACTCCGATATCTGGCGTGTGCGTCCCGATGGCTCCGACCTACAGCCGATTGTGACATCCCCCGCAGCGGAAGACAGCGTTGTTATCTCACCCAATGGAACAATGGCAGCATATGTTTCAACAGCCAACACGTACAACGCTAACATTTGGGTCAAGAATTTGGAGACCGGCGCCGAGTGGAACATCACCGATACTCCGAATAACCGGCCAGATGAGGACATGATGCACGGTTGCTTCCGTCCAGCCTGGTCGCCAGATGGAAATTGGCTTGCATTTTCCTCAGACCGAAACACAAGGTGGCAGGGCCACGGAAATCTCACATACCTCGGTCTCGCCGGTTGGGAACACACCCAAGAACTCGGTATTTACATTATTCGCCCTAATGGCTCAGATCTTCGCCGTGTCGCCCACCGTGATTCCTATTGCCTTGGGTCACCCAAATGGTCCCCTGACGGCAATCGCCTCATATTCTACGAAATGTCTCGTAATGAGACGTGGGATGCGCATCGACCTGAGACAGTGGCAGATGCCAAATCCACAATTGTTTCTATTGGGATCAATGGCAATGACCGTCGAACTGAGGTTGGCGGTCCTGGTGCTAAGACCTTTCCCCAATACGTGACGAACTCTACCATAGGGTACCATCTGAAGGGCGGCAACCAGGAGGGCTTATACCTTACAAACGGTACCTACTCCAATACCACTCTCCGCTCTCCCTCGTGGTCTCCTGATGGAAATTACGTGGTTTATGAGAAGGTTGATTGGTCTATCCGTCCTCTCTTTAAGGAGCTTTACAGCTGGGACACCGACTGGGAGTACCGCTTCACTGATGTCTTCCCTCAGCTTTCATCGGATGGCCGCGTGGCTGTGACAGAAAAGCAAGTTGGGAACTCCTCCATTGCCACTTTTGATCTGGAGGATAGGCAGGTCTCTGTACTCTACAAGCCTGATAATACCAGTCTCCTCGACACTACTCTGATCCAAGATGGCCTGGCCGGGGCCTACAATCCCAGTTGGTCCCCAGACGGCGAATGGGTCGTCTTCGGGGTGGGCGCCTGGTTTGAAGCGCGTGATTGGCGTGGAGGATGGATTGTACGCTCCTCCACAAATGGCAGCTACATCGACGTCCTCACCAACAGCAACCTCAATCTCACAGGAACAAAGGACCTGAACACCGGCTTTCCAAGCTTCTCTCACGACGGCAAGAGGATTGTATACCGCGTGTGGGGTGCGGACACCGCCAAGTATGGCGACGAGACAGAAATTGGTTTACGCATTATCGACATTGGGACTAGAGAGATCACCCAGCTTACCAGCGGCTGGGACAACCTTCCGTCTTTCTCGCCCGATGGAGAATTTATAGTCTTCACCCGCAAGGTTGCTCCGACTAACTATGAGATCTGCACCATCCGCCCCGACGGCAGCGATTTCCGTATTCTGACTTCCAGCGGCGCCAATGACGCTCACGCTGTTTGGCGGCAGGATGGAAAAATTATGTGGTCCTCCGGGATGTACGGATTCCAGTCTGAGTGCGCTTTGTATGACGAGACCTTCCAGCCCTATGGTCAGATTATGATTATGGACTCCGATGGATCTAATAAGCGTCCTTTGACCAACTCTATTTGGGAAGATTCTATGCCACTCTTCCTCCCAAAGGATGGGTTTTAGAGAATATACAAGGGGGGTGATTGCGCTCTGTTTTCTCGCAATTGACCTAGTCTTCATTCATTTTGGATAGTTAGATATAGGTGTCAGTCTATATTCTTATGGAAAATGGTATCATTACTTCCTTTATGTGGAAATTCTGGTCTGAACTGCAAAATATAGATTAAAGTTAAGGAAATGACGTGAATTGATTGGCCATTTCAATAGAGTTGTGGGGACGCTAAACCCAATTAAGAGACCAACCTCGACAGGGCTCTGAAAAGCAGAGCCAACCTAGTCAGTTACAACCTTGGAAGTCAGGTACAGGTGCTGATTTGGTTTATTTAGCTCATTCTGGTACTGATATTACCCGAGCACAAGTTGTCTTTTCGACTATCTCAAAACCGCACCGGCCTCGCCCGAGAAGCGTTCTTACTCTAGAGCATGATCCAGAGGCAATAACCACTCTGAGGTTTGAATTGCCGATGAAATTGAACCGTAGTGATGGAAATAATATAGATTATGTTGGAACCCTAGGGCCTGATATACTTCCCTTTTTGGACTAGCGTACATCTGCACATATATAGATCACGTGATAGCATCGGAGATCCACCCGCCTGGAATTTTTGACATCTTCAACACCCAGGAACAATCGAACTGTCGGACAGAAGAGTCAAAATTCAGCTATTAGAGTACAAGCTACGCAGAATCCGGACACCTGACGTTCTCTTGACCTTCAAATCGGATGTCGTTCAATAAAAATCCGCATCTATGTGACATCTAGGCGCTGCAGGTCCGAACCTTTAGCCCATACAACGGCAAGAAACCAAAGTTTCTTCCCGGGATGTCATCTTTATATGGAAGTCAGCCCTGGCCAGAATTTCTCCCGCCGCAATCTGCGCAGCCACGCCCATCATTATTTGGAGGCCCAAGCAGTGATGGCTTCCAACCTTCTTCTCAGCCAGAACCTCCAAGGAGTTCTCTTTTTGGAGGCCCCATCGAGCAAGATGTCCCTCTAGACCCCTTTTCTGAGGATCCCATGGATGAGGAGCCAGACCAAAACGAAAATGAATTCGACACGTTAATGCGAGAACAGCCCTTGGCGTTCCCGGATGACTCTGATGACGAAAGCTATCAGGGAAATAATCGTGGCAGAAGTCGCACACGCTCAAAAAGGACGCAGAAGTCTCCGCATGAGCCAATTTACTACGTAGTCGACCGAGGTCTTGACCTGCCACCTGGGGTTGAGCGTCCTAATCTGTTTGATGGACACGCCACTTCTTGGAGGAACTACAACGCCGATGATATCGGTGCCTATAATGCAATGATTACCCACCGAACCAGAGACCTGGCGGCTCATCTTTACAATGCCCACGTGATTCGCAGGCGAGCGTGGGACACTGCCCGGAAGAGCCATGGGGTCGTTGAAAAAGCGCCACTCCGTGTACACAAGTGGTGGGCTGCATGGCCTGTTCATGCAGCCACGGTTCCCCGTCCAAATGAGGTCATCCAGAGGACGATGGATGCTCCTGATAATTTTCAAATGCAACCTGATCCCCGACCCAGTGCGGAATTGGAAGAATGTATCACAGCGTTCATACTTAAGACTTCCAAGGAGACCTTCCAAGCGCGAGAGTGGACTTTTGAAGAAATCGAAGATAACTCCCGAGATAAGCTGGACGACAGGGGTGAACTGATGGATGATGAATTGGAGAAAAAGGAAGAGGACGAAGAAAAAGCGCCTGTCGATACAAGGATCCTCCGACCGACAGTGCTACTCGACGATGACAAATCCCTTCGTCAGTTACGTCCGCTGGCCCGCAATGTGATCTCCCAGTTAGACCGGCTGCTATACGGTCTTCATTGCGCCATGAAGGGTCGCAAGTTCGAGGAGGACTCTGGTGACGAGCAATGGAGTGATTCAGATGAAGAAGACTACCCCATTCAAGAGAGCCGCAAGCGTGGAAGCAGAAGTCAATCGCGTGGTCGGAGAAGTGCCCGACAGGAGTCTCGGGAACGGGAATTATCACGCCGTTCCAACAGTGCACGCATATTCACTGGACCGGACACGGAAAATGAGAGCTTGTCAGAAGTGTCCCAGACCCGAGCGCAATCTCGTGACTCCTCCGCTACTCGCGATAACAGTCGTCACACGAAGGGCCGACTCAAACTGCGAGACTGGAGTGAAGTTATGGGACTGGCATCAATGATGGGCCTCCCCGCTCCTGCAGTAATGCGCGCGTCAAAGCGATGCGCGGATCTTTTCGGTGAGGACATGGAATTCCGAATAATGCCCGAAGGCAGGGTACGGAAAAAGCGCAAGGCAGATGCTCAAGAAGAATATGTTTATACCGAAAGCGAGAGTGATAATGTCTCGGCGCCACCGAGTCCTCAGCCAAGCTCTGTGCCAATCCCCCAGCCAAATCGCAGGCCTGAACCCATACCTGAACTCGAGCCCACACCCAAAGCGAATATACCCAAACCCAAGGCAAAGACACCCAAAGCCAAGGAAAAGATACCCAAATCTAAGGCAAGGGCCACAAGCCAGCGACGCTCGAAGTACATAACTCCTGCAATCGTTCCTCCCTCCGCATCCCCAACTCCAGAGCCGGAGACGCCGGCAGAATCTGCAGAACCTCCTGCTGAGGACGCAGAGCAAGCCGTCGATCAGGAGGCAAGGACGGTTAAACCAGGCGTTGGAAAGGGTGCTCATCGAAAAGCGGATATTCTCTGTCCTGTCAGGTCTTGCACTCGGCATACAAATGGGTTTTCACGAAAATGGAACCTCAACCAACATTTGAAAAAGACTCATGGTATACATGTTGCTCCTGGCAATGAAGCCTCGATCGAGCGGGATGATCCGGTTATCATGATCGAATAGGTGTATTCTGCTTGATGAAGCTTGGTTGATCGAGTTGAGACAGACTATCTGTCGATGCCTGGTTTGTCAGGCTTTAATTGTTTGCTGGCTATATTAGCTAGTTTCTGTTTGTTGATGGAGAATTCAATTCTTCTTCTTTCTCCCTCTCTACATCTGCCCTCCGTAGTCAGATCAGGTCCTGCTGTAAAAGCAACAGAACTAAGCAAAAATCGCTGGCAAGTGTCTACAACTAAATGTCTAGCTCTTATGTGTCTCTACTGAGATTCTCAGTGCCATCAATGAATGTGCTCGAAAGCCTTTTTTTTTCTTTTCTCTTTTTCTGCTTCTTTTTCTGCTTCAATATCCAAGCAGCCGTTTCCTCACGGCCAAAACATCGCGTCGAAGACCCTTTTTTTGGTAATCTTTTTGGTTTCCCCCCCCCCCCCTCCCCCATCCCTTCTTCTTCCCATGCACCTTGATGCCCTTTTTCTTGCACCAAAACAACAACCCCGACCACGCAAACGCAAGCTCCTTCTGGTCCGCCCAGCGGTTCATCATCCGTTTAGTAGACAGGCCCAAACCCATCATCCTTTCGTCATCCCAGAAGGCCACTCCAAACTGCTGGAACTCTCCCCGGAGGCCAGCACCTTGGACACCAGAATGGGGAATGACAGTGCAATTTTGGGCAAAAGTGGCAGCATGTTGGAAGAGGAACTGGAGACTCCAAGCACCATGCTGGAGTTGAGCCTCGCTCAACTCGCCGAATTCTGGACAACATGTCGTGAATTCCGGTCGTTGGTTGCGCCGCTTGGAGGCCTTTACTTTGTTTACCTCCATCCAGGTTAACACCGTCTCAAGCTGTTCCATTGGCTCTATTCTCTCCACGCGGTTTCCGGAGCTGTCGATTATGGTGTTCTCGTCTGTGAAAGGCCTCCAGAAATCCAGCAGCGAATTATCCTTCAGCTGCTGGAGGGTATTCGGGTGTTCCTCCAGCATTCTTTGGATGTTATTTGGGAGCTCAGCGGTTGGGGGGGGAGGAGTGGTATCCAGGAGTCCCTTTTCACAGACTACCCGTCGCAATACCGAGAAAAGGTACGGCTTCAGAAATGCCTGGGTCAGCCGCTGTTCCTCCAACCAAGTGGGAGGCCCGTATCCACCTCGGGGGAACTGAGTCCCGCGAGGTCGCCCGCCTTTTGGCCAGTACGCCTTCTTGATCTTCCACTCCCCGATGACCTCCAAAGGGATAGACCTGAGAAGTCCAATGGCTTCGTGGAAGAAGGCATGTGCGTCCGCGCGGATGCGACTTGCAAGGCTCAGGAGATGGCGAAGAATCTTCAGCGGAGTTGACCGCGGGAGTTTGTGCGATCCCAGCCAGTCTACATGAAGCCAGCCAGTTGCTGACTGGTTCGTGTACCACATTGATTCGTGGTAGAAAGTACCCGGGATTGGGTTCTCATCCCCGGGCACGTTGTTCGCCGCGGATTCCTCTCTCCACCAAAGATACACCAGTGTTCGAAAGAAGATTCTGGTGTCTTTGTTCAGACCTGCCTCAAAGTCCCGGGGCTTGGGGGTGAAGATGGTGTCGCTATCCACATCTATCTCAAAGTGGCAGGGGTCAACGATTCTTTCAAACACCATCGGGAAGACTCCTGGCGTATTGTACAGGTAGTCAGCCACAGCCGGGGAGGCTCGGCACAGTTGATGCAGCGTAGGCAAGTCTGGCAAGTGGACGAGCAATTCCTCAAGGGCGAACCAAGGAAGAAGCAAGAACGGATCTTTGACATCCGAATCTGCCCAAGGTACCCTTGCCGGTTGGGAGGTGACCACGCTATCTGTTTTCGGGTCCAAGGAGCACTGAGCGGCAAATGATGTAGTCAGTGTTTGGGAGGATTCACCCTCGGGGCTGAGGTCCCATCCATTGTCAGGCAGGGGGCTAGGCACCCGTGTATTGTGACAGGAAAACGCAGGATCAATCTTCTTGCGGGGCTTCTTTTTTTTTTTCTTTTCGTTGTTTTTGATGAACGACGACATTATGGCTTGATGTCGATCTGTGGATTTGATGAGGTTTTTTAGAGCATGGACAGTGAAAGTGGAAGTGAAAGTGCAATACCAACCTTCAGGAAAAAGTCAACCCAGGTATCTACCTTGAGTAACTGGTGGGATGATGTTGAAACGTGTGCTGTGTAGTCTGTTCGAAAGGTATGAGGTAAAGGTGTGAGGTAAAGGTGTAGATCCTGCGGGTCTGTTGAGGTTTGTTAGAGTATGAACTGTGAAAGTACAAGTGAGAGCGCAACACCAACCTTCAGGTAAAGCAATGTAGGGGACAGCCTTGAGAGACTGGAGAAATGATGTTTCGAGCTTGGGATGTTAAGCTTGTTCGAATGGGAATGAAGTATTTAACTTAAGTAGTAAAGGATGGAAAGGCTGAAGAAGTCAAAGGTTGAAGAAGAGGAATGGTGAAGAAAAGAAGTGGTTTATGGCTGTCGATTGCTTTTTAAAGTAAGAGGAAAACGCGCGAACTCGCTCAAGGGTAGACGGTGCCATTTGAGAGATTATTGATTGATGCTATTGATTGATGCTATTGATTGACACTATTGATGCCTATTGATTTCGTGCCTATTCTGATATTCTAGAAACTACCTATCACTTTGAGGACCACGTTCAAAGCATCCTCTGCGGCTACATCTAATGACTTTATTAGGGCACGCCATCCCAAAAGGACCAAAACTAAGAGGGTGACAGCGTGGGTTGATATGTATCCAGATCAATCAGTAGAGGGCCCTTTCAGTGTAGGGAAACCACCTCTGGGCAGCTACCTGAACAGCTATATTGTACGCAGGATCTTCTCAGGTCATTGGAGACATAGGATATTCAGTCCGGTCAGATGGCCTCATGAGACGAGTAGACAGTGTTAGCCTTTAGATCTCGCTAGACTTCAACCTATTTCCATTTGCCCCTCTAGGGTATTGTTGTCGTTCCTTGCACTAACCTTAGAACTGACTTAGGAACATTGAATACTTTGTGCCTGTGTCATTTTCTTAAGTGCAAAACCTGCGCAGCCTCCATGTCCTCCTTCAACAAGTTCAATCTGGTTTTCTTTTCTTTTCTTCCTTTTCTTTTTCACATAAGGGTTACATAAGGGTTATCGTTCTCCTTTGAGGTCGCCGACAGATGGATGAGAGCTCGGGGTATTACCAATACGCTATCTCAGGGCCGAAAATCCACAAGCGGTATTTATTGGTTGAAGTTCCCGTGCGGTTGCAAAATTGAGATCTTAATTGGCCCTGGTAGCCGAGGCTTGTAATGTCTATTTCAAAATTACTTAAATTACCAGATCTATGAAATCGAGCTTTTTCTGCAGAAGAGATATTCCTCTATTCCAGTTGATTTGACCTCAATCTGACTTGAAAAAAAGAAAATGCAGAATATACTACAACATAATAGAAAATAAAATAAACCAAACCCAAGACCAAGCGTGTTGATATATAGCTGTTAAGTATAGATGACATCAACTCCGCAGATCCCCGCTTTGAGCATGGAGCTTCCCTTCTAAGGAAGATTACCAGAATCTCCCTTCTTAGTATTCCCATTACACACATCTTCGGTGCTTCTCGGACTCAAAGAGCAATCACCATTGAGCCACCAATTCGAGACACCGATACCCCACTAGGTTGACTCTTTAAAAGCATCTCCAAATCTCCTCCCCGCACTCTTGAACTTTCTCCATCTTCCCCTGTATTTCTCTCTCCGGAGCTCCTCTTCGCCTTGGTTTATAATGGACCGCATCATTCGGCCTGTCGCTCGCCAGTTATTAAGACCCCGGCCGAGATATCCCTTTTCCATCCCCCGAACTGCTCACGCACAGAGACTATACAGCATGAAACACAGCGCGCCGCAGGTAAGACCCGTAGTCCAATGGGGCTTTTTGGAGGTTTTATACTGATCTGACCGCAGTTGAAAGACCAGTCACTGTTCATTGAGCAGGCGTACATTAATGGCGAGTGGGTCGATGCGAAGTCCGGCAAGACCTTCGAAGTTCACGGTAAATACATACCAACCGATTGAAGATTCAGGAGCACGAGGGTCGCTGATTATTCGTGTCATTTAGACCCGGCCACTGGCAAATTGATCGGAACATGCCCCGAACTCGATACATCCGATGTTGAGACGGCGATTCAAGCCGCCTCCGAAGCGTTCCCCAAATTCCGCACAACACTTGGCCGCGAGCGCGCGCGCATGCTTCGCCGGTGGTACGATCTGATGATGGAGAACGCAGATGATCTAGCTAAGCTGATTACATGGGAGAACGGAAAGCCATTCGCCGACGCGAAGGGTGAGGTCAACTATGCCGCCAGCTTCTTCGAGTGGTTCAGTGAGGAGGCACCCCGCACATACGGAGACACAATTCCCGCCTCCGTCCCCGGCAATCGGGTCATGACTGTTAAGCAGCCGGTTGGTGTGTGCGGGTTGATTACGCCATGGAACTTCCCCGCGGCGATGATTACGCGGAAGATTGGCCCTGCCCTAGCGGCAGGCTGCACAGTCGTGGCCAAATCTCCCCAAGAGACCCCCTTCACAGCGAACGCAATCGCTGAACTTGCGCACCGGGCTGGAATCCCTAAGGGTGTCGTCAACTTCGTTACCTCCGCGAAGAACACCCCTGCCGTGGGCGAGCTCATTACTACCCACCCGGAGGTGCGTAAGGTGTCATTCACCGGTTCTACTAACGTCGGCCGCATCCTTGGAAAGCAGTCTGCATCGACAATCAAGAAGGTCTCTTGGGAGCTCGGCGGTAATGCACCATTTATCGTTTTCGATGATGTCGAAGACCTCGACGCTGCTGTAACCGGTGCCATCAACTCCAAGTTCCGCAGCTCTGGTCAGACCTGCGTGTGCGCCAACCGGATCTACGTTCAAGACGGCGTGTATAAGGAGTTCGCCGAGCGCTTTGTCCAGAAGGTCAAAGACTTCAAGCTCGGTGGTGGTTTCGAGGACGGAATCACTCACGGACCAGTCATTCACGAGCGCGCCGCAAACAAGGCCCACGAGCATGTGCAGGATGCTATTGGCAAGGGCGCCGAGATTGTCATCGGTGGCCAGAGGGCTACCGCGCTCGGACCTAACTTCTACCACCCTACTGTTCTTACCGGCATGAGTAAGGACATGCTTCTCGCTTCTGAGGAGACCTTCGGCCCTGTGGCTGGTCTTTTCCCCTTCAAGACCGAGAAGGAGGTTGTTGACCTGGCTAACCATGCTGAGGTCGGTCTTGCTGGCTACTTCTTCAGTGGTAATGTTCGTCGTATCTTCCGTGTTGCTGAGGCCCTGGAGGTCGGCATGGTTGGTGTCAACACTGGTTTGATTAGTGATGTTGCGTCTCCGTAAGTTTACATCTTCGGATATTTGTCTATCAGGCACTAACGTTTCTATAGATTCGGCGGTGTCAAGCAGAGTGGCTTCGGTCGTGAGGGCAGCAAGTACGGTATTGACGAGTTCATGACTATCAAGAGTATAACATTTGGCGGCATGAGTCAACCTCTGCAGGAGTAAAAATTAGACAAGAATGATCTATTTACAAAACATATATCATCTCGTAGGCAAAAGTCTAGCGCACATTATATGAGCCTTTTCCTCTTCTATACCCGTCATGTCTACCATTGATCATCCTGTACAGTGGTAGTTGCTTTATGCAAACCAGGTCGTATATACCTTCCAATATCCCAGTAACTTCCGTAGGTAGCCAAACAATTTCTATTCCCTCGGTTCGTCGCATATAGTAGGACGATCACCTGACCGTGAACACCATGCTAGCGGCAGAAATATCCACTGCCTCACCGCCCTTTATATCCCTTCTCCTACAGCTAATCGCCGTCTCTATCATCAGAAGAAAAAACCTTTATGACGCATGCAATCTTTTTCTTCGTCCATAAGGTCATGTTCTGATTTTCGCCAATGCGTCCCTCACACCGTTTTCTCGCCGCGATCTCGCGCAGCCAGCCCTCCAAGCTGAAGAAGCCTTCCATCAGTCTAGACCATGTAAGGAACCCAAGCTTGGTCAGAAGTATATGTACTAAATGACCATACAGTTTATCCAAAGACAGCGGGTGTTATCATTATGGCGGGAAATCATGCGAGCATTAATAAGTGCGTCTACCCCAATTCTGGAGCCATGCATGACAACTAACAGACAATGCTCAAGAGGTTCCCCCGT
Source organism: Penicillium sp. CF05 (assembly GCA_002916455.1). NCBI lineage: Eukaryota > Fungi > Ascomycota > Eurotiomycetes > Eurotiales > Aspergillaceae > Penicillium > Penicillium sp. CF05. Next base: position 92,263 of record PKQL01000041.1, read on the forward strand.
CGTCAACGCGGACTGAGTTGCACAAGTATGCACGCGATGAGTTCGAGCGCCATCGCAGTGTATCGGATATAGTAAGTTGATATCCTTGGTTCCATGGGAGGTTTGTATTCGGGAATCCTTGACTGACTTTCTCTTGCCAGCAACATATAAGATACTTGATTTCGGTATGGAGATTTGGTATCTTCTAATAATTGGGTTTACTAATGAGCTTACAGACAGGTAAAGCGGAATTCGAGACGATGAGGCGCTATATCGATGAACAGATCACTGGTTGACCTGTGCTGCTAGATGTTTATGTAAATATATTTCGTATTAACGTTGGAAATCAAGTCAGGTTCGTTCCATGGGATGCCTCGTATAATGTCAAGAAACTGTGGATAGTGGGGTATCGACCACCATACTATATCCCTCGGACTAACTTGATGAAGTCCAAGTTTTCAATTGCTTCAATCGAATAACAGTTGTATTTTGATACTAGATTGTACCTCCTCTCTCTGTTCACCCCAGTGATCTAGATCACAATAAACTCGCAGAATACGTAGATATTTCCATATGATGTCAAAAAACAAGATCTTTATAGTTCAAACAGCCATTAACATTGTACGGATCTACAAATGAATATATACAAAATTTTGCCACCTCTTCCCCACATACTCTTAAGTATATAGTCCAACTTCCTGATGTCTCACAGATTAACATGTGGACCTGAGGCAATTGGATGGAACCGGATCCGGCCAGGTTGCAGCTGAATCGAAGCTTGCTTTAATATTTTCCAATCCCAGATCCTGTTCAAACCCTGTCCAAATCCTTGACAAGAGTACGTCATCGATTTCGGTCCAGACTCTTTTATATATTTCGAGGGAACATCTGTGAAGATTCCATGTATCGAAAGTCGAATTTTTACATGGTAGAGATTTTTTGAAACCTCCTCTCATTGACTGAAAAGAAACTAAAAAACCGCTCATTCTATTCCAAATTACTTTCTATTACTTTCTTAAATCACCTTCTATCTGTCGCGTGACCGAAAATGAAATCCGCATCACCCACCTCCCGCTCAGTCAGCCCCGGGCGGGCCAAACACCTCGAACGAAACCGTATCGCCGCCAACAAATGTCGCGAAAGAAAGAAGCGAGAACACAAACAAATTGAGCGGCGTCTCACCGACGAAACCCAAAAAAAAGATATCCTCCTAGCACAGTTGAACTGTCTACGAGAAGAAGTCTGGGATCTGAAAAACCTCATATTCCAACACGCCGAGTGCCAAGACCAACAAATCAACCACCAACTCGCCAGAATGACCCAGACCGTCCTACAAAATCCTTCCAACCTGGATGCGAGTGATGCCGGTCTTCCCATCAGCTCATCACGCTCACTTTCGACTGGGACGTGGTCCGATGAGTCGGTCGCTGACGATGCCAACCTCGTCGGACCGGGCGCATACAATAACGACTGGACGGGCCTGCCTACAATCGCGAACGATTTTGCACCTTACGAATCTTATGAGCCGAATGGTTTGCCCGATGCGATTTTTGATAATTTTATCGATGCGGACAATGGATTTACCTAATGTTTAACCTTCTACGGTATTGTTTGGGAGGATATTTATTCCCTTTTAGCGATGGGCGCTGTATATTATGTATTAATCTCAGGATCGCAAACTCGGAGTACTAAAAATCTTTGGAAACTTTGGATAGTGATGAATATACGAATATACGAATCTCCTATGACATGGAAACCATTTGCGCATGATATTCTGAAGAATGAATAGGATTCGCAGAAAATAATACCCATGACGTTTGAGGCGCATGCCACATCGTGACAAGTTCGTGCAGAAGCCTCGAAAGCATTGAGACCCTTGAACCTGGACTTGAGCCATTATTATTCCACAGATGTTCGGGTCACACGGGGTAGACATGAAGATCCACATGAAAAGCGAATGGAATGTATGAGATGCTTCTTATGTCTGTTGGAGATGTACTTCCGTGCTGAATGTGCTGGGAGAGATGTGGGGAGCTCCACAAGCCTCTGATGTCACTACCCGAGGACTCTTGACGGCATGACGGCATCGAACAGTTTCTATATTTTTTGGCTATTTAGTCTTTCTATTTGGTCTTGGAGTCCTCCTTTAATTCTTTTTTTTTTTCTTTTTCCTATTTATCATCATCATCATGTTTCCTTATATGTTTATCATACTAATTTCTGTATTATAGCCCTTTATTCACTTCCATATCATCTCCGATGATGCCCACGCCCTTACTTACGCCTCCCTACGGGGAGCAAATGGCAACTTTCTCCCAAAAATCAGTAATGGGCACAGTATTCGAGACAACTGAACGGTTAGAACAAAGCTGGTAATACCGTGGTAATATCTTGTATACTAAGACTATACGGAGCTAGTTATACGGAATGGAAGCCTCTCGGCCTTGGAGTATCTGGGCTTGTCTGGTATTATCCCCTTGGTGCAGACCTATAATCAGTGGAGACTAACATTTACAACCTTTATAGCTCCGCAAGAGATCAACTTACTCATCGGACTGTCGCCGTAAAGAAACTCGCGGAACCTTTCAAGACACCAGCAATTGCACGACACATGTTCCGAGAAATGAAACTACTGAGACATTTACGACATGAAAACGCGAGTATCCCAGTGACTCGTATAAACAGCCATCTAATTGTCTGACAGATCATCAACTTAACCGACATCTTCATTTCCCCGTCAGAAGACATGTACGAAGAGATTCCACCATCTTTACATGGAAAGTACTAATAACCTCAGATACCTCGTGACCGAACTTATGGCAACCGATCTTAACACGATCCTGAAGGCAAAAAGAGTCGAAGACCAATTCGCCCAATACTTCATGTATCAAATAATGGTCGGTGTTATCTACACCAAAAACACAGCAAACACGATCTTCTGACCGACAATCGCAGCGTGGTCTAAAATATCTCCACTCAGCCGGCGTCATCCATCGAGATCTAAAACCAAGCAACATTCTGGTCAACGAGAACTGCGACCTGAAAATATGCGACTTTGGCCTGGCCCGCGTCCAAGAATCCCACATGACCGGCTATGTCTCGACGAGGTACTACCGTGCGCCGGAGATCATGCTCACATGGCGAAAATACAACGAGAAAGTCGATATATGGAGTGCAGGGTGTATCTTCGCTGAATTACTTCTGGGCGAGCCGTTGTTCCCCGGAAAGAACCATATCAACCAATTTTGCGTTATCACCGATCTACTTGGTAACCCCCCTGAAGAAGTCATCAACAATATCACGAGCGAGAATGTCAGTGAGATACTCCTGAAATCATATTGGACCCATGAACACAGGTTCGCTGATTGCTTTACTTTTTCCTGCAGACGTTGAACTTTATCAATTCACTCCCAAAGCGAAACCGCGCGCCAATATCACAGCTCATCCCCAATGCCAACAAAGAGGGTATGTCTCAAGCTACTCTCCAAGATAACAAAATATTAACCAAATCAGCGGCGGCGTTAATCGACAGAATGCTTCAATTCGACCCTCAAGTAAGAATCTCCGCAACAGAAGCCCTCTCATCCCCATATCTTGCACCATACCACGATCCCAACGACGAACCAGTTGCAGCAGAAACCTTCGACTGGACTTTCCTCGAAGCAGATCTTCCAGCCGATATTTGGAAGACCATCATGTCAGTCCTAAGAGTACATATCGACGCATCTCCGGACGTTTTGCTGACTATTTCTTATTTCTAGGTACGGTGAGGTGCTGGCATTCCACGCAGAAACGAACAAAGCTGGTCAGAGCGGGCCGATGAAGTCAATACGCCAGGTTGATGGAATGGATGTCGGTTGAGTGATATCTCTCTCTCGGTATCTCGATTATGTATTTTACCTTCGTTGAACCTTTTGTTAATTAGCCATTTTAATGCTAGAGTAAACCCATGATCAAAGTTTTCAATTTCAATTTGGTATAATTGCTTTTGACAGTAATATAAATTGAGTTGCGCTGTCGGGATGAGACGACAGAGAGTAAGAACAGATTATTGTATTAACATTAGGTCGATACATGACCAGACCATTTCTGGTATTATTAACAGATCCTGACATATGAACAGGGGTGGTATGTATTCATCAAATCAACCAAGTAGGGTATCGCTTTCATATAGGAAACTCAACCGCGTGTGTATCATAGCTTGCAAGTTGTTGCAAGTGTCGTTGGTACATAAACATATCCTCGTATGGACAACCCATCTAGACAGCGGAATCAGCGGCGGCGGTATTGTTACCATTGGCATTGGCATCAGTAGTAGTCATCTCCGGGGAAGCATCATCGCGATGATTCTTCGCGTTGCGGCGAGAGTTTTTCAGATCTATGATGGCGAAGGTATTTGTCACAACGAAAGTAGCCCTGTTTGGAACAGGTTAGATAATGTATATATATATATTGATTCCTGCGCTCCGTTCTTACCATTGGACAGCCCCGACGACAATCAGAGCCTGGAGGGCGTGGCAGCTGGAATAGTGGCATGCGCCAGGTGAAGGGATCATGGCAGCCAAGGCGATCCAGCCGCTGAGCCAGAGACCACCGGTGAGCAGCTCGATGAGAGGAATGGCGATTTCATGTGAAAAGCGAGGGAAGCGTAGGGGTGCGAGGCCCAGGTATGGGACTGCGATGCCTGTTGTCCAGCAGCCGTTGAAGAGCATGTAGTAGACGACATTTGAGTAGGACCATTTGTCGTACAGAGAAGCAATTTCTAGATGGAGTCAGCGCTATTCTGATATACCTATTGTAAAGTGGAACAAACCGTATGCAGTAAGACCAATCGTGGCTAGGGACAGGATGGCCTGGAAGATTCGTAATGGGTTGATCCAGGAAAGCATCTTGAATATAGAAATAGTTCTTTTTGTTGGGTATCACGTATACAGATGGGTATAGAGACTTTTTGACAGGGGTGTGGAGGAAAGGGCTAGGAAATGAGAGGATCTACAGTCATAGGGGGATTTGCCATGGGTCTTTATACTCTCGTGAGAAATCACAAGGCGACTAGCTAGTGTTCCACACGTCACTGTGACTCGGAAAGGAATGAGCAGGGAAGATTTGCAATAGCCAGGCTGAGTGGAGCACTGAAAAGTTTGACGCAGGTTCTGATAGACCCTGAGGCTTTCCAAATTAGGGTTTGGTGTCGAGTAGCTCAACTTCCCCGCCTTTGCTTCTTATTTGACCTGACCTTAGTCTTCATAAAAAGTGAATTCATCTTGTGCTCTCCTAGACTTCTAGAAATTCAGTCCCATTCAAAGTCACATAAAACCACATAAAACCACATTCGACGGCACTCGCGTTCCGAATAAGCCCTAAGCATCATATGTTTGCCGCACGGCACTAGCCTTGTCGATCTCACATGAAAGCCTCGGCCAAGCAAACAAATTCGGCCACGCTGATCCAGAATCAACACGCTGATTTTCGGAAACATTTCCAGGAGACTGCCAAGAAGGTGGTTTACCTTGTTGTGCTAGTGCCGTGCTTGTTTGGCGCGGATCAATGAGGACATTTCGACCTCGGCATGTCGATCGTCGGACTCCCCGTACACAGCACAACCCCAGATACTACAACCGGATGAGCTCGTAGTACTTGTGCCACTTTTAATGATGCAATCTAGAACGACGGCACAGTTCATCAGTTGAAGATCCACATACCATTGGAGAATTTCGACGATATATACAAAAGAAACTCTCCTATCTTACAGAGCGCACACCATCAATTCCGTGAAATAAGAGCCCTCACGGCATCCATAACCCCAATAGACTTCTCATCGGCAGGCTCAATCGATGACCGTGCCGCTTCAGGCTCCTTACGCGGCGCCGCTTTATTCCCAGCCTCCTTGGCCGCAGCCTCAATGGCAGCATGGCGCTCCTTCCACTCGCGATCCTCCTTATCACGAATCTCCAGCTCACGCAACCACGCGTCACGCTTCTCTTGCTTCTTCCGAAGTTCCACCGCCTGATCGAATTCCCGGCGCTGCTGCCGCTCCGTCTTGAAGTACATTCCGCCGGCGACTAGCGCGACTAGTGTGAAGGCTTGTGCGTAGATACGGGCTCGGAACATTCGGTTCATTTCGACGGAGTCGCCGGATTTCATCGACCGGTAGGCGCGGTAGAGGGCATAGCATGTTGCGGCGCATCCTATGATAGTATGTATTAGTTGTTGTTAATGTCGGGAGGGAATGCCGAGGGGAAGAGGTGAGCGCTTGTGCTAGAGGAATTCCATACCAAGTGGAACGAGCGGCTCTTCCTTGAGGCGTCGTGTGAATTTTTGCATGCCGGTCTCTTCTGTAAATTGACTGTTGGAGGCCGAGCGTTAACAGATGAGCCTTCCCTTCGCTTCCAGCATTGTTGGGTGCCGCTTGCGGGACGCGCGGATAATGTGATACATACGAGTTTCCCTCGTCAAAAGACGAAGGCAAGGGTTCCCGACTCATCGTGAAGTTGATCGGAGTTGAGTATGTTGAGTGGTGCGGAGTCGAATTGCGTCCACGGGATGCGGAGTTTTCGAGTCGGGGATATTCGGCCGACCCTTATAAATCGGAAAATTGGTGACAAAAAAGGATCGTGGACGTGAGTTGGAGGATTTGATGTTGGAATAGACTATTCAAGAAGCTGGGGCGCGGAGGAGGAGCTGTGGTATGACGCCAAGTTTTCAACCAAGTCGGCCCCGGGTGTTATGTAACTGGCGGGCCCTGGAGCTGAGTCCTACGGCATCTCCTAAGTACAACGTCTTTACCAAATACAGCATACAAGGACGTTGGCCTTCATTTTTTGCTTAAATTCTTCTGAGAGATCTCTCACTAGTCCAGAATGTAATAATACAAAGTATAAATAAGTACTTTCTGTACTATTTGCCCCTCAATCTTGACCGCTATCTACTTGTACAACTTCCTTGTACTTATATACCTCCAGAGCTGCCACACCTTCATTTCTTTCATTCAGTCCAAGGGATACACAATTTGATGTTTGTCTAGAACATTATCCTTCGCTTTGTTCTCATCTACTTTATCTCACCTCTTCTATACTCCCAAATCAAGCTTCATTTAGGGCTAGTACTCAGGGTTGATGACATAAGGGACTCCGATCACCGGTCCCGCCTTCAAGAAAAAAAGAGTCAGAGTTTAGAATTTCCCGTCCAGATTATTTCTAACCAGCATTGGGATTGATTATTTCCATCGTTTGGTATAATCAATCGGAACTTATCATGTCTACCGAGACTTCCAACGGCGTCGCGACGCCCGTCACTCCCAAGATGAGCGGGCTGGCGTTGACTGAGTATACCGCCGCTCCGACGCCGCCCTCTGAACGCGAGAAAAGGACGCCCGGCTTGCCTCCTAACTGGGGCATCCCTGAAGCTTTTCTGCTCCCCAACGGTTACCCAGATGTAAGTTCAAGTTTTGTAATTACTATTGAATCTTCAATTTCTAACATTGCCCCGCGATTCCAGTATCTCCGATTGATTTTGACGTCACGAGTATACGATGTTATCGAAGAAACCCCTCTTACACATGCTGTCAACCTGAGTAGCCGGCTGGAAAGCCGGGTGCTTCTCAAGCGTGAGGATTTGCTGCCGGTCTTCAGCTTCAAGCTTCGTGGCGCATACAACAAGATGGCTCATTTGAACCATGAGCAGCGCTGGAAGGGCGTTATTGCTTGCTCTGCTGGTGAGTCTATATACCCGGTAGGTAAAACAAACTGAGAGTGCTTCTTACTCACTCAATATAGGAAACCATGCTCAAGGTGTGGCCTTTTCTGCCCGCAAGCTGAGAATCCCCGCTACCATCGTTATGCCGTCCGGTACCCCCGCCATTAAACACCTGAATGTTGCTCGCTTGGGAGGAAGTGTGGTTCTTCACGGAATGGACTTCGATGCTGCCAAGGATGAGGCTCACCGGTTGGAGAAGCAGCATGGCCTGACAAACATCCCACCGTTCGACGACCCTTATGTCATTGCTGGCCAAGGTACTATCGGCATGGAGCTTCTGCGCCAGGCAAACTTGGACAAGCTCGAGGCGGTCTTCTGTGCTGTTGGAGGAGGCGGCCTGATTGCCGGAATTGGAGTTTACCTCAAGCGCATCGCACCCCAGGTGAAGATCATCGGTGTCGAGGCTTACGATGCCAACGCCATGACTCAGTCCCTCGATGCAGGTAACCGAGTCTTCCTCAAGGAGGTTGGCCTCTTCGCGGACGGTGCAGCAGTCAAGTCGGTTGGCGAGGAAACTTGGCGTCTTAGCCGCGAGGTCATCGACGATGTCATCCAAGTCTCCACCGATGAGACCTGCGCGGCCATCAAGGATGCCTTCGAGGATACCCGGTCCATCGTCGAGCCCGCTGGTGCTCTCGCTCTTGCCGGTCTCAAGAAATATATTGCCAAGAACCCCAGCCCCGACCCCAACCGCGAGCTTATTGCCATTACCTCCGGTGCTAATATGGACTTCGATCGTCTGCGATTTGTTGCTGAGCGCGCTGCCCTTGGTGAGAAGAAGGAGGCACTTCTTAGCGTGAAGATCCCCGAGAAGCCCGGCGCGTTCGCCAAGCTCGTTGAGATTGTCCTGCCCCACGCCGTTACCGCGTTCAACTACCGCTATGCCCGCGAAGAGTCGGCCGATGTGCTGATGGGTATCTCGCTATCCGCCTCTACTGGCCGCGAAGATCTAGCCAAGATCATGGGAGAGTTGGAGAAGGGCGGTATGAGCTGCCGGGACTTGAGTGATGACGAACTTGCCAAGCGGCATGTGCGCTTCCTCGTTGGCGGCCGCTGCGAGGTCTCTGACGAGCGCATCTTCATGTTCGAGTTCCCCGAGCGTCCAGGTGCTCTCGCCAAGTTCCTCACCACTCTCCGTCCTGAACAGAATATCTCTCTGTTCCACTACCGCAACTACGGCGGTGATGTGGGCAAGGTTCTGGCTGGAATCCAGTGCCCGTCTCCCGAGAAGGAGGACTTGGAGTCGTTCCTTCGGGATCTGGGCTATCCGTTCACTGAGCACACTGACTCACCCACTTATAAGACCTTCTTGCGTTCCGAATAAGCCTTTTCTTTTATATAATCGCAAAAGAAGGTGGGTAACGAGAAGATGCATTGTTCATAGTTGTTATGGTTTAAGCGGTTTGAGGTCCAGGCCTGTTATGTCTCTTTTTCGGCGTTTGGTTCAATTTTGATAGACCCTCTGTATCATAGGTCACATCGTCTACTTTTAGGGGTTCTTACTACATATTTGCATAAGTACAAATACCCTCAAATGTCCTTATTCTCATTATTGAGCATCCATGCACTCAATTCTGCCTTGCGGGTCAGGCCTTCATTTCAGCCCAGCTGATATCTCCCAGCTTGTTTCCCTAGATAGCCTAAACAAATAAAAATAACTTTCCCGTCGAGCCATTGAATAAATTCACAATTTCACATGGTCTTTCTGTTTTCCCTGCCGCTGTTATACTTGTAGTGCAAAACCGACCAATCACAGTGGTCAACCCCCCTCGGCCGACCGGCGATACTGAAGCTCCGGCCAACATTTGCGATCGCAGCACGAGAGAACCTTCGGAGCCAAACATCAACCTCGCACCCCACCCCGATACGTCTTGTTCTTCATAGGGTGATACTTGAGGCGCAGCCTCCAATTGATCACCTTCCGTGAAGATAGCCCAAAACCGAAACCCGCCGCCATGTTCTCCCTCCGCTCCGTCTTCGGTGCTTCCTCCGGGGCCCTCCGCCAATTCCTCCCCTCTGTGACCACCCGGACCGCCTCATTACGGCCTTTCTCTCACATGATTCGCAACAGCCTGACGAGGCTCCGTGGACAAGTAAAGTCCAGCAATGCTGTTGCCGTGGCGAACGGTTCTGCTAGGCAGGTGGAGCAGGTTCGGGGAATGAAGACTCGGTCTTCTGTTAAGAGACTGTGTGATGGTTGCAAGGTATGACTCAAGATATTGAATGCGCCCATCTGGAATGATTGGGAAATCGTGTTTTGACTGGTGCTGACTGCTGAACAGCCCGTTCACCGGAAAGGCCGTGTCTACATCATCTGGTGAGTGATTACCCTGTGCCATTGGAGGATATATTTGAAGCCGTTCAGTTCTAATATTTTGTTTTCTTTGTCTTTTAGCTCGAAGAACCCGAAGCACAAGCAACGGCAAGGGAAATAGAGTCGTCGCTTTCCGTCATTTTCTCCGATAGCGTGCATCGCTTTGTCCCTCCGCGGCAGCCTTTACTCCAACAATCCGAGGTATTGGCAATATTATCAGGCATACAAACATGCTCTCGATAAGCAGGTCGTCTTTGAATCCCTTGGATATACGGCTTGTCGTCGCGGATCCTGGATCGGCGGCATACTTTTGCATTCTTGTTCAAAACCAGACAAGTGGTTGGATACCACGGCGCTCGTGTATTTTTCTTGTATATTAGTGTGGCAATCAAGTTTATTGGGTCTTCATCAATTCAACTCGTACCATGATCTCCAGTCTTGTTTTCTTGGATGGCCAATATCTATCGATATATGCGAAGTTCACTCCAACCAACGGGCTATCACGATACCCGAGCCTCCAAACAGCAAAGGCATCATCGTTTTCGAAGTCGATATCTCATTTTATGTTCTACATCCAACGAATTGTAATCTCCCGGCTCTGATGGGCCGATGTAAATAATCACGTGACGTGTTCCTGGCTTCCCCGAACTTTTTTTTCGGGGAGCCAACTAAACATTCAATTCGCGTTGATCATATCAATTCTGGTGTGGTTGGATCACCATGCGGTCTCCTTGTCTTGCCCGGTTACAATCCCGCGCGGTGTCTGGTTTGACCAGATCAGCTCGTTTCCAGCCCCAGACTCTTCTGCGCCAACGATGCGCTTCCACGGCCGCGTTCCGGTCCGCCGCTGTTGCGCCGGCTTATCAGTCGAAGTTGGGACAATGGGACCAGCGCCGAAATGCCTCTGCTGCTGCTTCTGCAGTGTAAGTATAATCTTTGGACTGATATCTTGCTTTTTCTTTGTTTAACGTTGTTATTAGTCTCGAGGCTGCTAAGGCCAACCCCGAGGGTCTATCCCAAACCGCCATTATCGACAATCTCGATCCGGTCGAGGCCGCTCGTCTTGACAAGTGTCGTAACATTGGTATTGCGGTACATACTATCCCAATTGCTCCCACGTCTGCTTTTCGTCCTTGTCTAATGAAGTCTCCCTGCATAGGCCCATATCGACAGCGGTAAAACCACCTGTACAGAGCGAGTTCTTTTCTACACTGGTCGTATCAAGGCTATCCATGAGGTCCGCGGGCGTGACAGCGTCGGTGCCAAGATGGACTCCATGGATTTGGAACGTGAGAAGGGTATTACCATCCAGTCCGCGGCCACTTTCTGTGACTGGGTTAAGAAGGATAAGGAGGGTGTTGAGCAAAAGTACCACCTCAACTTGATTGATACCCCCGGTCACATTGATTTCACTATCGAGGTCGAAAGAGCGCTGCGCGTTCTGGACGGCGCTGTCATGATTCTGTGTGCTGTCTCCGGTGTCCAGTCCCAAACAATTACCGTCGATCGCCAAATGCGCCGCTACAACGTTCCTCGTATCTCGTTCGTGAACAAGATGGACCGTATGGGTGCTAACCCCTTCAAGGCCGTTGATCAGATCAACACCAAGCTGAAGATGCCTGCGGCTGCTGTTCAGGTCCCCATCGGTGCCGAGGACGAGTTCGAGGGTGTCGTTGATTTGATCCGCATGAAGGCTCTATACAACGTTGGCGGAAGCGGTGAGGATATTATGGAGAAGGATGAGATACCCGAGAAGGTGAAGGCTATTGCCGAGGAGCGCCGCACTATGCTCATTGAAACTCTTGCCGATGTCGACGATGAAATCGCGGAGATGTTCTTGGAGGAACTCACGCCCAGCGAGGATCAGATCCGAGCCGCCATTCGCCGAGCCACTATTGGATTGAAGTTCTCTCCTGTCTTCATGGGATCTGCCCTGGCCAACAAGTCTGTTCAGCCCATGCTGGACGGTGTCATTGATTACCTTCCCAACCCTGCTGAGGTTGAGAACCTTGCCCTTGACCAGAAGCGTGACGAGGCGTCTGTCAAACTTGTCCCCTACAACTCTCTTCCTTTTGTTGGTCTGGCCTTCAAGCTGGAAGAGAGCAACTTCGGTCAATTGACCTACATCCGTGTCTACCAGGGTACTCTCCGCAAGGGCGCCAACGTCTTCAACGCTCGCAACAGCAAGAAGGTCAAGGTTCCCCGTATTGTCCGCATGCACTCCAACGACATGGAGGAAGTCAGCGAGATTGGCTCTGGCGAGATTTGTGCAGTGTTCGGTATTGAGTGTGCATCTGGAGACACCTTCACGGATGGAACTCTCGGCTACAGCATGTCATCCATGTTCGTTCCCGAACCCGTCGTCTCGCTCTCTATCAAGCCCAAACAGAGCAAAGACGGTGCCAACTTCTCTAAGGCCATGGCCCGTTTCCAAAGAGAGGACCCGACCTTCCGAGTGAGCTACGATAGCGAGAGCGACCAGACCATTATCTCCGGCATGGGTGAACTCCACCTTGACATCTACGTGGAGCGTATGCGCCGTGAGTACCGAGTCGATTGCGAGACTGGCCAGCCCCAGGTCGCCTACCGTGAGACCATCGGCGACCGTGTTGAGTTCGACCACCTGCTCAAGAAGCAGTCCGGTGGACCTGGTGAATTCGCCCGTGTGATGGGATACATGGAGCCTACCGGCGTCCTCGAGGAAAACAAGTTCGAGCAGCAGGTTATCGGAGGCAGCATTTCCGAGAAGTTCCTGTATGCTTGCGAGAAGGGCTTCAACCTCTCTTGTGAGAAGGGTCCTCTGATCGGCCACAAGGTTCTCGGTACTCGCATGGTCATCAACGACGGTGCCACCCACATGACCGATTCTTCCGAAATGTCCTTCAAGAATGCCACCCAGCAGGCATTCCGCAAGGCCTTCGCGGAAAGTCAGCCCGCTGTCCTGGAACCCCTCATGAAGACGGTTGTGACCGCTCCGACTGAATTCCAGGGTGATGTCATCGGCCTGCTGAACAAGCGCAATGCCACTATCAACGACACCGAGACCGGTGTTGACGAGTTCACTGTCCACGCTGACTGTAGTTTGAACGGCATGTTCGGCTTCAGCAGTAACCTGCGTGCCGCTACACAGGGCAAGGGTGAATACACCATGGAGTTCAGCCACTACGAGAAGGCTCCTCCTCACATGCAGTATGTTCCAATCAGAATAACTCCTCTAAATACATGTTCCATTGCTAACCGTCTTCTCTTACAGGAAGGAACTCATTGCCAAGTACGTGAAGGCCCAGGCCGACAGACACAAGAAATAAACGATAAAATATGTAATAACCCCCTCCCCCTCCGACTACTCCGGCAACCCAAGCCAGGCAGTGCCTGGCAGTGGCTCTTGTTGGAGCTAAGAAGCAGCATATTTTGCTTTCCATCCCTGCTGCTTTTTCCATCATCAATAACCCCTGTACTATTTACGCATGGCACTATATCACACTGTGACTTTCTGGAACCTGTATTTCAAGATCAAGATACTACATTCTACTCTCCTGTCTGAACAAATAGATTATTGTTTTATTATATTCTTCTTTGTATTGTTCTTTCAAGCGTTGTACATTCAAAGAATCCAGTTCATGAGACAAGAATATATCCAAAAAAAAAAAAAAAAGTCCTGTGTTGTTATTTCAAACCATTCCTCATATGAGAAAGACGTCCAACGTCTTGGCCAAAAGATATCTCTTGCCGAACTCTAGATTTCTAACCAAAATGTATCGACTCAAAATCACTAGTCATTCAACCACCACGCTCTCGAACCTTGCGCAGGTCTTCCACTCCCGCCTTCTTTTTAAGCGGAGGAGGGGGCGGGGGAACATTATAATACCAAGGACTGCGAATATAAGCATAAATAACGTCCGAAGGAGGATGTGGCTGGTTGGCGTCAACGCCAACAGCAAGTTCTGGGCGAGCTGCCGCGGATGGACGTAGGTCAGTCTTACCCTTCCCCTGTTCAATGTCAGCATGTTCGCTCTGTACACAGTCAGCCGATCTGACTCTAAGCTTCTTTTCTGCAGTGAAGGTCGACACACGCACAGACGAGGGATTCGGACTTGACGGGCGTGAAAGAGGTGGGAGTGGGAGGAGGGGTTTATGCGCGGGAAGAGCCTTGTCAGTGCGTAGGATTGGGAGAAACTTCTTCATGGGAAGAGAAGGGAGGGGTTTATCCTGTGATATGTTAGTTTGCTTCGAGTTCGAGGTATATTCAATAGTCCGGTCTGGCCCAGCCTCGCGCAGAGGAAGGTCTTTGGAGGAATCGTTCTTGTGGATATTGAATCTCCGGAACGCCTGGATTATGGGAATATCTTCCTCACGCACACCGGTGAACAAGGGGGGCAGAACCCCCTCTGCATGGTCGTCGTCTCCTAACTTGTCCACGAGGTCTTCAAGCTCCGGGTCGCTAAGCGCACCCATGAAGAGGGGCCATCTCGGGTCAGCAGGCGGTGGTGTAGGGATACGAGGTGGAAGCTCCTTCGTGGCGGCGGAACTCCCAGCAGCACTCTTGCCCTTAACAGATGGTGATTTGAAGTGAGTGTCTTCGCCGTAGACGGCCAGATTATCCCAGATCGGAGCGCCTGCTTCATCTCGGATTTGATAGAAGGCCAACACACGACGAGCGATGTGTAGCTGGGTTTGTCCATCCCTCACCATCATGGTCAGCCGGTAATCCAGATGAAAGTCTTGTTCGTATAAGACAGTCACGAGGAATGCACCGATTGCGTCGCCTGGGACTTTGTCCAGAACCCACGTCCTCAAGCATCTCCTCAAGTAATGGATGGCTTTGAGGTCCCAAGAAACGAGAAGGCGGCGTTCTTGAACGGCAAGCATGGTGTCGGCCGGTCTATGCTCCAAAAATGACTGGAAAAGGGGTAGTAATTGCCACCGGCTAGTGCTGGCTTCCTTGTAGGGGCGGATCGCTGAGAGAGAGTTAATGGGAATCTTGTTACCTGTTGGAGACATTTCGGTGTATAAGATGATCGATATATTGCGAATGAGAATGTACCTGATTGTTTTTTCTGTGGGAAAGAAATCTTATTATTCGTAAAGGTTGACTGAATCCAAAGGGTCTCTCCAGGTATTTATGCTTGTTGGTCCTTTTTATATATTGAAGGTTCCCATTGTCAGTGGACAAGAGGAAGAGGAAAAACAAAGATACTTGCACTCTCCTCTGGATCAAAGAAGATATTGTTCTGAAATATCCTGCAAGAAAGACAAAGTCGAACAAAGAAGAGCAAAAGCTTTGTTCCAAAAGTTTCGAGACTTTCATTGTCGACTGCGGTTGCTTGCAGAATACCATCTCGTATTATGCGCATGTCACCTCCGGAGGGCTGAAAGACAGCGGACAAGTTCCACCGTCAAAAGAGGCGAATGAGCATTGGTCAAATCCAAATGTATCGGAGCAGAGACATGACAGCTGAATTATGTACAAAACGGTGAGACAAAGTATTCTGGGAATCATTTGAAATAGATGCAACGCTCCATTAAATCATATATAGTGAATTAGAAAAGAAGACAGCGGGCATAAACAAGCTCACCGGAAGGGTATATGCACGCCAACAAGGGCGATGAGTTAAAATGGTAATGTAAGAAGAAAAGTACCCAACAGGGCCGTGGGCACGGAAAAGGGATGAAGAAATGTCCAAATGCGGTCTGTAAATCACATCCACAAGACCCATCGGATACCAGTGAAGGCACCCCGAAAGACACCACGCACAAGCTTGAAAGCCATGACAATCAGCCACACCCACCAAAGCATAGCAACAAGGGCCCATTCCAGAACCATGAAGCCAGTCCGACGAATCCACCGCAATCGACGGCGACGCTTACGAAGGCCCTTGTCAAGGGCATCACTCAGCTGCTTAACAGCGAGTGTGCTGGTGGTGTTGAGTTGGACACACAGGTCCTCGGCGTCCATTGCCGTGGCTCGGACGCGAGGAGCCAGAGAATGATTGACCAGGTTTTCCAGATTCTTCAGCTGGAATCGGAGAGGGGACGAGGTGGACGTGGATAAATGGTGCATAGATTGCTGGAACGAGTGCTGCGTGTCCTCGAAACGTTGGAGGAGGCATTGAGCAGCGAGGTCGAATTCGCCGATCCGTGCCACTTGTGGAACAGATGCACCAGGGCCCACAGCGCTTTGAAGCCAGGGAGGAACTGACTCGCGGGGATTGTGGGCCCGGCGAGTAATCTCCCGGGCCTTAATCCCCGATGACAATAGAAGAGCTCGTGTGCGCTCAACTTCGGGTTTACCAGGGACGCCGGTGTCAATCAAGGTGTGGATACTGCGCCCAGATATACTCCAGGCGCGACTAGCACCTGAAAGCCCTGTGCGTCTTCCCTCTGGGGAAATTCCAGGTGATGCTCGAGCGTTGGCAAGCCCAGTGACAGGAGGCCGTGTTAAGCTGAAAGGGATGGAAGGGTCTTTGATCTCGTCCCGCTTTATCCGTCCCGTGTGCAGAGAAGGGCTGAAATCAAGCGTTTTGCTGCGCGGCAGCGAGAACTTCTCGGGAGAATCACGGGAACCATAATTTCGTGGAGAGGAAATTTGTTCGCGAGGACTGCCGAAGTCGGTCACCTCTGGTGCTTCGCTTCGTTCATCTTGCCTCAGGGGTGACGTGAAGGTCGGCAGAGAGTGGATGAAGCTTCGGGATGAGTTCCTCTCGGAATTTCTGCGAGTCAATCGTCCAGGCTCATCTGTAGATGTTGGTAAGCGCCGTAAAAGACCTTTGGAGCCAGGCTTCCTGTCGCCTCTGGATTCTTCATCAGAATCGCTATCATCTGATGCAAGAGTAGTGGCGGATGATGATTTCCGAGATTCAGGTTCTGCGTCTTTCTTCAGGATGAGATCTCCGACCTTGGAGACCTCATTTCCCACGATCTCTGCTATCCGACCTGGCCCCTTAAATATTCCTCGTAGCTTTGATTCGGGAAGATGTGGCCCTTTACGAGACCGATGCCCATCTACTCGATTGCCCTCGTGCGTGTCTTGATCATCGAAGTAGGATGACGACACAACATCGGGAAGGGGGCTCGGCTCGAGTTTGGAATCGCCCTCCGTCCGCGTAGGCGCCGTCGTTCGCTGACGCAAAGCCTCGAGTTCCGGCAATTCATCTTCCCGCTCTCGCTCTCGATCGGCTTGTTTGCTCTTGCTGCGCTCGTGGCGTGAAACAATCTTATGACGGAGACCCTTCTTGGCGGGCGAGGGAGATCGACTTGACGGTGGTGACAGATTTACTGCTATGCTCGGGAAGTAGCCAACGCGAGCAGGAGAATTAGGCGCAGTGCTACCCATGCCTTCCAGGGACATACGAGTATCCTGTCGGTCATCAAGACTGCCTGCCGATGAGAAAGAGCCTTTTCTGTGTTTGCGGGATTGCTTCATGTTGACCGACAACGGCTCAGCTGGCTGTGGTGTCCTTCCCCGATCAATGTCAGTGTTATGAACAGCCGGGGACTTGCCGCGGGATACCCGAGATCCTGAGTGTGCATGTTCGACGAATCGTTGGACATGGTCGCGGATATTCTCACGAGACCTGCGAGACTTTTCATCGACGGAGGGGCGGGTATCTGAGCCCGAAGAACTCGAGACGCTGCCCGAGCGCATCTTGACATGATCCCATCGTGACGGCTTTCGTTTGCTGGAAGCACTACGGCTGCGTAAGCTATGCGAGTGGCTTCGAAATCTGTGCCTGTGCCGCCCACGACCCACGCTCTTGAATTCTTGCGCCAGTGCAGGGTGAGGACTGGAGATAGAAGTGCGCGATGAATGTGCTTCCGCATGATCTCCCACTTCGACCGAAAGGCGGTGCTGCTTATGAGGCATCCCGCGGTCCTCACTTGTGTCCTTGATAACTAACTCTGTGGGGTCAGGGTAGAGTTTATAACCATCCTTGTCGACCACCTTCGTCTTATTGGCACCATATTCCAGCCAGGCAGCATCGGCCAGAAGCTCTGCTGGCGATATCTTCCAATCAATGCGTGGTCGACGGGCCTTCATGCTGCTGGTTCGGCTAACTCGCCGCAGACTCGATCCCGGAGACGTGGGCATCATATCCATATCTTCGTGTTCCCCGATAGATACATGACGGCGACCTTGTTGGAAAGGTGGCAGCTTCAAGCAATCTAGTCGGTCGTACTCTCTTGGGGTGTATTTGTGCGCGACGTCATTGATCCATTGGTGGACTCTTTCAACGTCGTGCCATCCTTCTGCGGCTGGATCGATGGAGCACTTCTCGCGATACCTGACTTTCCGGTTGCGAATCATTTGAAGCGGGTTATAGCTTCGGTTGGGGTTCTGTGGTTTAGACTCAGAGTCACGCTTGGCTGCATCCCGAAGAGGTGGTAACGAGGGCAGGAGCCGCATGTATTCATGAAATAAATCAAAATGATTGCGTGCTCTCTCGGCACGAGCCAAAGTGCTTTCGGAGAATTCGTATGCCCGGTGATCCTCAACCGCGGATGGAGGCAACAAATTCATAACAGATGATTGCTCTAAGCTAGGCAGTGTCCCCTGTGATAAACGATTACCAGAGATCTGAGTGAGATTGCGATACGGTGAGTCGATTTGGAACTTCTTCGCTAGTGGGGAATACCCATAGCTATCTGTTGTCGAGGCAGCAGGTTGAGAGACGGAGATTGGTCTTCGGCTCTCAGAGCCCGGGGGTATTCCAGAAGCTGTCCTCCTCCGAGACTCATTAAGGTTCAAGGCTAGATTCACGATCTGGATCGAGTCCCTATCGAGACCAGGGGTTGAATGTGCCACATTGTCTTCCTGTACCTCGAGCTGCGAGGAGCTTCCAGAGGGCTGTCTATCAGGAGGCGCAGAAGCTTGCCGAGCAGTGGTCGGGGTTGGACTTCCATTTTCCGGCATTACCTCAAATTCATGGCGCTTATTCCGGCTCCATGGAAACCGCGAGCGTTTCTTGGGGACCACGATATCCGGTTCGGGAACGCTGCGCTTCTCTTGGGGAGGTTCTGAGGGGCGAGGGCGTTGCAAGCTGACTCTTGTGCTTCGCGTACGGGGCAATGAGTCAAGCAAGAAGCCACTAGAGCTCTGTGTCCTTCGCTGGCCCGGTGACATTCGATCCCCATCACGGGAACTGCTGCCCAGTGTAGTCCCCTCTAACTCCCCGCTCGCTTGGCCATCGTTCTTTTGGGGTGGGGTCTGGCGAAATGATCCTCCATCCGATCGGAGTAAAGGCGACGCAGTTTCCGGGGATCGATCTCGGTTTCTTCCATTCGCCGCAGACATCGAAGATCGTACAGGGGGCTCGTTCAGTCGTTGCGACATTGCTGCAACAACGCTAGATGGCAACGTTCGAGAAAGAGACGGACATAATTTGGCCAGATACAAGCATAAGTGCGATCTGACAAGTTGGCAAGGGTTCAAATACAGCGAAAATCAAAGACAATGTTGCACAATCAGCCTACAAGTCCCAACATCCCCAGTGTAGATCTGAATGCGCGTCAGCCAATGTTACGTAATCACTTTATTCGCACCCGCGGACTGGCCTGGGCAGCCCTGGACACGAAACCCCCAGTGGAGTCGAGCATGGATATTGTTCGTGATCTAATTTAGGACCAAAGGCCGTATCGTGTTCTAAGTCATGGAGGCTATTGATGCACACCTTAGACATGGGAAAGTTCTAGCATTTGGGTCTAAAGCACAAGTACAACTAGAGGTACAGTTCCTGTAAATGATGAGGATATACAGGGTAAAATGAATTCAGCTTCGCTCAAAGTATGCGCTTACTCAACCCGCAAGCACTGGAGGCGGGCCTCAGCCTCGATGACCTGTGAAAGGAAATGTTAGTGGATCTGTTGCAAATTGCCAACCCGAATATGAAACAAAAACTTACTTCGAGAGCCTGTCTGACCTCAAGAACCTTGCGAACATCACCCAACCAGTCCTTGCTGAGAATCTTAGCCCAGCCCTGGAGGGTGTTCATTTCCCGAGCGGCGGCGTCAACATCGCCCTGCTGCAACAAGTTCTCAGTGCGCACCAGAACACTCTCGACGTCATCACCCTCGGACAAAGCATCCTTCTTGAACATAACCTTGCTCAGGACAAGGCTGGCAGCGTGACTTGCCACACCGGCATCCTCGGGCAGCAGGCTAGCCTTGCGGACTTCACTTGCAACTCGGCGGAAACGCTCGAAGATCTGAGTAGTGGAGGGAATACCACGCTGGTAAGCGGTGGGGTTGATAGATGCGATGGCAGCCTCGACGACGGCATCACCAGCAGCAAGCTCTTTCACGGCCACAAGCTCACGGATGAATGGGCGGGAAGTCTCAGCACGCTCGACCACGGTCCGAACGGCATCCAGGGCGACTTGCAGCTGCTGGGTCTTGAGATTGGCGTCGATAACATCGCTCCATCCAGCGGTGAGCTTCTCAAGTTCGTTAACGTCGGCTGTGATCTCAGTCAACTTGCTCAGGCGGCCTTCACGCTCGCGTTCGACAAGGCTCTTGACCTCGTGAACATACTTGCGGTTCAACTCGATGGCCTGCTCAACGAGCTCATTCTGAAGACGCTGCTCAGCAAGCTCCTGGGCATGGCGGAGTTCGGTATTGACCTTCTGCTGGTATGCCAGGGCGAGCTTCTCGCGCTCGGCCTCGAACTCTTCACGGAACGAAGCAAGATCAGTAGAACGTACTTCCTCGAACTGGCGCATCAATTCACGTGCCGACTCATCAAAGGTAGCATGTAGCTTGTTAAGCTCCTCCTGGGCAGTGTTGCGAGCCTCACTGCGAATAGCAGCGATCTTCTCGGCAATCTTCTCCAGCTCTCCCTTGGCCTTGGCAACAGGCGCAGAGTATTTGCTGGAGTTTTCATCGGCGCTGATGACGGTAACGATGTCGTTGAAGGTCTTAACCAGATCCTGAACAACAGTGTCATCACCATCCTGCAACTGGAGCAATTCAATGGTGCTCGCAGAAACAGCAGGTTCTCTGGGCTCATCCAGTGAGACTTGGCTCTTCGCCTCGGATTCGGGCTTCGTCTCCTTGGTGCTGTGCTTCGACGCCGTGTCTTCCTTGGCCTTCACGACTGCGGCGTTCCGCTCCTCGGGCTTGGCGGCCGCGGGCTTAATTTGTCCCTCGTGAGCTGCCGCTGCCTTCTTAGAATCGACATCGGCCTTGTGTTCTTCAGCAACCTTCCAGGACAGACCACTCTTGCTAGGAATTGTCACGGGCTTTCCCTCTTCTCGGGGTGCAGCCGGGAGACGGTTTGGGTGTCTCAGGGCATTGGGGAAGCGGCGGTAGAAGTCGCGCTCCTCAAAGTAAAGAACGGATGCCTCACCATAGGGGATGTACTCGGTAAAGAAATCGTGGAAGTTGTCGAACTTCAGAGCCAGGAAGATGCTGCCACCATAGGCAAAGCCGGATGTGAGGATCAGGTAAATCAAGAACCGACGGAAACGACCGGATTTGCGGGGAGCAGCTGCCGGAGGCGAGGGAGGTAGCTTAGATTCTGCTTACAAAGTCGTATTAGGACATAGGGGGGTAGGCCTCAATGGTAATTGATGAACGAGGGGGCCGTCATACCTTGTTCAGCGGCCTTCGAAATGGTCTCGGGAGGGACACTGGATTCGGAGGAAGGGGAGACTGGTGTGGGACCACCGGTGGTAGGGGGCTTAGAATCAGCGAAGAATCGCTGCGCGTGATGATTGTGAGTATGAAGAAATAGGAAGCTTGGGGATATGGTTCTCTTTACCTGACCTGCCAGCCGGTTGCTTGCACCGGCTCTGGACAGCCATTGCGACGGGATCCGTTGGCGGACAGGGTTTGACAGCAATTGCCGACCCGGGGCAATCGAAGAGCGCAGCATGACGAGCCGCACAATCGCCAAAATTAGTGGCTAAAGGTGATCAGAAAGATGGATGAGTAGGAAAACGGGAACTTGTTGCTCAGTTGCGATCCGCCCCGATAATCCTGCGGGCGGTCAGGGCTTTGCGCACCATTTCACACCCACTTCCGTACATATTCACATTAGAGAAGTATAACTGGGGTTTTGATTCAGTGGAATAGAGGATAAAATGCAGGTTGGCCTATAAATATGTGAACATCTTGTCCAAGATATTGGCCACTGGTTAGGTGTTCGGGTCAGTTTTCAACACCAACCGAGGAATATATCTACACAAGCAACAACACATATATTCGAAAAGCAAGTTACAAAATATCCACATTTGTTGACTGCATCCAGAAGCAAAGCACCTAAGTAGACAGAACTCATTTATCTATTCGGTCTGGCTACACTACTAACATATTGTAGGTCTTCACTGTACATACAGGTGAGGAAAATGTATTATTTGAGCATAACATACTAAGAATTCTGAGAGAGACAAGGGTAACGGGAATAGCAGGAATTCAGTCCAAGACGTAGGACGAAAGAAAGAAGAGCAGATGCAGACGCCAGGTGAGAAGGAACAAGGAGTACAGAAGCAACAGTACCGTCAAAGCACCGACAGATCCAGCTGCAGCATGTCTAAAGCTAAATTCCATGTGGCTCCATGGAAGTTAAATCTTTCTGCCAACGGTGGACCTGTGAGACCTCAATTGAGCAGGCTGAGCAAGGACAAAAGAAGCAAAGAAAATCCGAGAGGGCTAGATTGACCATGAACCGAGAGTCTATCCCTCGGCTCCGTAGCGGGTAGAGAATGTTGCCAGAGTCCGATCGAATGACATTGGCGAAATCATAGAAAGTCACAGAGTTATACCACCGTTGAATGATGCTGGGATGTGTAGCCTTCGCCTTCTCTCAAACGGCGTGAAGCGAGGGCGCACTGGCTAAGGGGAAATATGATCGAGTAATTGTTCAACAATTGCACGCACCGGCGCCCTGAGTTCCAGGGGCCTCTGGTCGCAAGTCAACGCCGGGCCGAGGAGTCGCCCGCATGTTCCGAGGACCGGCCTGATCCAGAGGCAGTTTCTTGGCGATGGCGGTGAATAGTTCCTTGACATTCGTCGAGGACTTGGCAGAGGTTTCGAAGAAAAGCAGGCCCGCTTCACGGGCGTAGGCCTCGGCGTCGGCCTCTTGGATTGCTCGCTTATCAGGGCTCTCTGTGACAAGATCAAGCTTGTTGCCTGCCAGCGCGATCACAATGTTCTCATTCGCTTGGCGCTGGAGTTCCTTCACCCATGACTTGGCTTTGTCTAGCGATGACTAAAGGGTGGTTTCACGAATGTTAGCTTCTACACTGGCAATAAGCCGGAGGCATGATGTAGGATTGGACCATACAGCTTGAGTGATGTCATAGACAACCACAGCGCAGTTGGCGTTGCGATAGTACATCGGAGCCAGCGACTTATAGCGCTCCTGGCCAGCAGTATCCCAGATTTCGAACTTGACTGTGGTGGTATCATCGAGGGAGATAGTCTGTGTCAGGAAGGCGGCTCCGATAGTCGACTCGCGATAATCATCGAATTGGTCCTGACCGAGAGATTAGCGTTTTATTGCTCCATGTGCGTTCGGCTCGCCGCGGCAAGTAGTGTGACGATCGTTGAAGACTCACTTTAACGAATCTGAGGACTAGCGAACTCTGGAGGATAGCGGTCAAGTCAGCGGCTGATAAAGAAGATCGCAAGTGTTATCCCAAACCTTTCCGACGGCGGACTCTCCTATAAGCACAGCATGTCAGCTATAGATCCAAAGTTCGAAAAAGAAAGTAGCAAATAAACGCTAGAGCATACCAAGAAGTACGAGTTTGAACTGGGCAAATCGTGCGCCCGGGCGGGCTCCTGCTGCTTGTCTGGAAGCCATGATCAGGAGAGAATGGAGGGTTTGGGGGAGGGGTCGAAGGAAGGAAGATGAAACGGTCGAGAAACTGAGATATATCAAGGTCTCAAGACCCGGAATAAGATGAGAAAAATGGGAAAATCCAAAGGGTACAAATAAAGATTCAAGACACTTCAAAGACCTTGAGGTAGACAGGAATAGATGACGGAAGGCCCAGCCACAGGAGCAGCGGGGCGGTGTGGCTGCGTACTGACCAGAGTGGCCCGCCGTTACTTTTGTACCTTCCCTTGTCTTTTTGGGAACCTAGGACCAAGGCGAAACTTTGGATTTACTGATGCCTCTTCTTCTTCTTCTTCTTCTTCTTCACATTCGCTTGTAATCACTCATTTTTTCAGGAGGTCATTGTTTCAAACCATGGCACCTACTATTCTCCCGTTTCGGGATATCAATCTACACGCCTCGCCTTCCCACTATGCCTTTACTTCGCCATCATCACGCCAAGCACCAACTCTGGTAGTCGACCGACCAACTGGTGATTTACGCTTGAACGATGGCCCCCTTCCAGGTGCTAAGCGCATTTCCAGTATTGCTGGAATTCTCGGAATTCTCAAGTTGAAGCTTGGTAAGTACGCTCATAAATAGAAATTCAGGAGGTTGCGCTGACGCTCAAAGATAAATACATCATTGTTATCACCAAAGCCCAGCCCATGGGACGGTTGCGCGGCCACATGGTGTACAAAGTCGCCGGAACAGAATTCCTCCCTATGCGAGAACGGCCGCTTCACGACACCGACGAAGATGCCTATCTTACATTGGTGAAAGACCTGCTTCGAAGGGGACCCATGTACTTCTCCTATTCGCTGGATATCACCAATAATTTCCAGCGACAGTCACAAACTGCACCCAATGTTCCAATGTGGAAGGGCGCAGACGACCGCTTCTTCTGGAATCGCTTCATTCAATCCGATCTGATCAACTTCAGCCTCGGAGTCAACGATACAAGCGGAATTCGCTACGGCCCCCAGCCAGGGGTAGACCCCTACATCTTGCCAGTGATGTTCGGCATGATGCGAATTACTCCTGCCCGAGTGAAGTCAACATCCTTCACATTCGCGCTTATCACCCGGCGATCCAGACACCGCGCCGGAACGAGATATTTCTCTCGGGGAATCGATGAGCGAGGCAACGTTTCAAACTACAACGAGACCGAGCAGATTGTGATCTTGAATGACTCGGCGGGTGGACTATCTGGGTTTGGTGGAGGTCAATCAATGACGAGTGGCAAAGCTGGGCAAGACCTTCAAGTCTACTCTTTTGTGCAAACCCGAGGCAGCGTTCCCCTATTCTGGGCTGAAGTTAACGATCTCAAATACACACCGAAACTTCAGGTTCGTGACGTTGAGACTTCTGTCGAGGCTGCACGGAAGCATTTCGCCGAACAGATTCGCATTTATGGAGAAAATTACATGGTCAATCTCGTCAACCAAAAGGGCAGGGAGGAGAATGTCAAGCGCGCATACGAGCAGCTGGTTCGCACACTAGTCACATCCACATCTGAAAGCACCGAAACTGATGAACGCACATCTGAAAAGACGCATGTTTTGGAATCAGGTTTCAAGCAAAAAGAGATGGATCGCTTGCATTATGTGTACTTTGATTTTCACAACGAGACTAAGGGCCTCAAGTGGCATCGCGCAGAGTTGCTCATGGGCCGCCTGAACGACGGGCTGACCCAGGGCGGTTATTTCCGCGGAGTTGAGAGTCCTGGTGCCCCTGGTGGGCAGTTAGATACTCGTTCTACACAAACGAGTGTTGTCCGAACAAACTGTATGGATTGTCTGGACCGCACTAATGTAGTGCAGAGCATGCTCGGCCGCTGGGCGGTTACACGGCAGCTCATGGATGCAGGCGTTCTCCGTCCCGGGGAGACTGCCAACGATGACCAAGAGTTTGAAGATCTGTTCCGGAATATCTGGGCAGACAACGCAGATGTGGTCTCCAAGTCTTATTCCGGTACTGGTGCCCTGAAGACAGATTTCACTCGGACTGGCAAACGTACGCGGGCCGGCATGCTGCAAGATTTGAACAATTCCATCACGCGATATGTGCGCAACAACTTCATGGACGGTCCTCGACAAGATGGGTTCGACGTATTTCTGGGCACCTATATCCCATCGGATTCGACATTTGCCAACATCCAGCTATTCCTTGATCAGCGACCACTTGTCATCCAGTCAGTTCCATATGTCCTCGCTGCTAGTGTGTTCATGATCTTGGTCGCGCTTTTCACAAGACGGTTGCCTGATGCTGCTGTGTGGCCGCTTCGGCTGTTTATGATATTCTGGTTGCTGGTGGCGATATACTGTTTCCGTTTCGTGCACGGGCACGGCATGCTCTATGTAAGTTCATTCCATGCTGACCAAGTTGAAGTATTGTCACACTGACCTCTTTTTTTTCTCTCTCAGGTCAATTGGCCCAAGCTAAACACACCAGTCGCTGGCGCCGAAGGGTACCAGGATGCTCTCATCAAAGCGCGCTCTGACCCCATCATCGGTACTTGGCTTCCTGCCAAACGACACCAACGTGGTATTAGCAATGCCCGTCTCGTCTTCTTGGAGGAGGGCAAGACTAGGATTGAGTAAATGTTTCACTCAATCCGGCGTTTTGGGCTATTTCTTTCCCCCCTTTGTTCTCATATTCTCTATACTCCCATGGCTGTATGTTTTATTACCATTCTCTTCACCACTACAGGCCCGCCGGCATTTTCCTTTCTCTTTCTCGCCCCTTCAAGTCAATTTTAATCATCTTTCATCTTTGTTTGATACACTGTTTCTTTGCTCGAAAGCACGAGAATTTCCAGCTGTATGCTGCTGCTGTTGTTATTTTTTAAATCGGTCCTCAGCTTAGCCAAAGCATGAATGGTTTCGAATACCTACATCCATCTTTCTACAACACCTCATCTTGCGACTCCGATATGTTGTGATTAAAATGCGTGTTTCTAGTACCTCCCTTGTCTTCACTGAGCCATATGTATATATGACTTCATAGTCGCGATAGTGCCGTCCATTGATCAATTCTTCTTGCTGTAGCTTCGTACAGGAAACACCGAAAACTGCAACATGTGAGATGATGCTATATCAACTATTCGTGAATGTATCAGTCCACTGTTTATAAATGAGCAACAACCACATATATAAATCACTTAACTTCAGTTTGGTTATATGTAGTATGATAACGATCACGTGATCTTCCCGATCAGTGCCAAATGGGTTTCCCGAGGAGAGCGGGGGATCAACCAGAGAATCATAAATTGTTAGAGCTACCGGGGGTTTCTTTAACTACCCCTGCTCGTTCAAGGACCTCAGGCACGGGTTTAATTTGTCCATGAGAGGGCTTTGGAGCTCTATTCGCTGGCAATTTTGCGCACGGCGATTCTCGACTCATTCGCCCACCATGACTCGAACATATGAGGTATGCGACTTGGCGTTTTGCGACAGGGGATTACTTCTGTCAAGATATAGTATATGCTGACTTTGGAATGCACAGGATGCGATTGCATCTCTCAACTCATTGCAGACTAATTATGCAATTGTGGAGGCGCTCAGGAAGTCCAAAACGAGGCAGGAGATGAACGAGCTATCTCTCCCGCAGACAGTGGAGTGGTTGCGGCGCATTGGATACAAGGTGCGCTGATGGCAGGGATCTTGTTTTCTTACGAGTGGAGCTAATGCGAGATCTTTACGTTCCCTAGCCTGCCGACCTAAATCGCCTGAACGCAATTCATGTCGCCGGCACGAAAGGCAAGGGCTCGACCTCCGCATTCATCTCCACCATCCTTTCCCAATATAGTCGAAAAGATGCGGATCAACCTGGATCCAATCTGAAGATCGGTCTCTTCACCTCCCCGCACCTCCGGTTCGCACGTGAGCGCATAAAGATCGACAATGCCCCGTTGTCCGAAGAGCAGTTTGCGCGCTATTTCTTCGAAGTATGGGATCGCCTTGAGAACTCTGCTAAACTGGCGGGTGAAGATCCCACCGGGCCTGGGACGAAACCGCAATATTTCCGGTACTTGACCTTGATGGCATTCCATACCTACTTGAGCGAGGGCGTGGACGCGGCGGTGATTGAATGTGGAATCGGTGGTCAATATGATTGTACCAACGTGATCCCAGAACCCAAGGTGACAGCGGTCAGTAGTCTTGGCATTGATCACGTTGATATGCTTGGACATACGATCGAGGAAATTGCATGGCACAAGGCTGGCATTTTCAAGCGTGGCGTAAATGGGTTTGCAGCACCACAACCTCTGGGCGCGGAGAAAGTCTTGGCTAAACGCGCTGAGGAGGCTGGCGCCCAGCTGGAAATTGTGCGTGACCATTCAGAGCTTCGCCCGGAGAACAGTAAGATCACCCTTGGTTTAGCTGGAGACTTCCAGTACACCAACGCATCAGTGGCAGTGGCAGCTGCCGCGGACTTCTTGCGCCAGGTTGGCATCGAAGTCACAGACAATATTATGAGAGGACCACTACCGGCGAAGTTCAAGACGGGGCTCGAGGAAACTCGTCTAGGTGGCAGGTGTGAGACCCGATTTGAGAAGAATGTATCTTGGTACATCGATGGTGGGCACACTTTGGAGAGCATCCGGCTGGCTGGCCAGTGGTTTGCGTCGCGGATCCAGGCCGACTCCTCATCTGAGGATGTAGCTGCCAAGAAGACAAGAATTTTGATCTTCAACCAACAGACCCGTAACAGCACAGCTCTTGCTCGTGCTCTCCACGAGACCCTCACGTCTGCTCTTGGGAACGGTACCCCATTCACTCATGCCCTCTTCTGCACGAATATCACATACAAACAGGCGGGCTTCCGACCTGACTTGGTCAGTATGAACACCAACGCTGACGACCTCGAACTCCTTCGAGTCCAAAAATCTCTTGCACAGGAGTGGAATGCTATTGATCCTCGCACTCAAACACATGTTTTTGGTACGATTGAAGAGGCTGTTGATTTCGCGCGGGAAGTTGCGGGCCAGGAACGCAAAGTCCTACAGAAGGACGAAGCTCCGGTCATGACTTTTGTCACCGGCAGCCTCCATTTGGTCGGAGGATTCCTCGATGTGCTTGAGACGAAGCCATCTACCGATGCGTGATTTCCTGATGATTGGTAGCCCGGAGCTCCAATGACCCTTGCATTCTTGTATCAACACTTGAGATATGCCTTTGGCTTAGCGTAGAGCGGACATAGAGATGTTTTTTTTGCTTGGATTTCAACAATTCTTCGATTCTCAATATAGTTTCCGAATTTACCATTTGCACGATACCATATTTGAAACCCTGTACGTGCTTTAGGTTTACATGAGCTTTACATTATGTGAATGCTGAGGTTCCTGATGTAGGCCACTAAGAGTTTATCATTGAACAGGGATCTTCACACTTCACAGTGGAGCACTAAGTACTCCGTGCAAGGTGAAACGTGTCCAGAAATTATAGTCAATAACTATTTCCCTCATAAATAGCATGCATAGCAAGTTGTGTAGCAAGTTGTGTTGAGACCGCGCCAGTATCGTAGTGTTATTAAGTCAAAATTGTCCGCCCCACCAGAGATCCGCGGCGTTTGAAACGTGGGGCTCGATCCAATTCCTCCTTCCACAACACCCCAACACATCATGTCCGATTCCAGCGATAAAAAGGGCAAGGCTCCCAAGCGCAATAACGATGAGTCTGGGGCTCCACCCGACTCGAGCAATGGTAGGCCCCTCTATTCAGCCTTCCACACTGGGCACCAATGACCCTAACCCATAGATGCGCAGCTGCTGACATTCGAATTCCAGAAGCAGGAAAGAAGCTTCCCGCGAAGTTCGCTTCCTTACTCCTCGAACAAAACCCGGCCCTGAAGAGCGAGCTAGCTGCGATGGACAAGGACAAGGCTGCGGCCCTACTGCACAACATGGACCTCTCACAGATGCTGACTGGATTGGCGGTGGGAGGTAAGAACCAGAAGGATATGGCCTCGTACAAGTTTTGGCAGACGCAGCCAGTGCCTGCATTTGAGGAGACTGGAAAGGCGCAGATTACTCAGGGACCTATCAAGATCATCGACCCAGAGAAGGTTTCCAAGACCCCCGATGCGCTCATTGAGGGATTCGAGTGGTGTACTCTTGACCTGACGAACGAGGAGGAGCTGAAGGAGCTCTACGAGCTTCTTAACAAGCATTACGTCGAGGATGATAACGCCATGTTCCGTTTCAACTATTCGGAATCCTTCCTTCACTGGTAGGATTGAGTCTTGGACTTGTGTACCTATTTCAGAACGCTAATGCTACATATATAGGGCCCTGATGTCGCCCGGATGGAAGAAGGAATGGCATGTTGGCGTGCGCGCCACCAAGTCGCGCAAGCTGGTTGCATCCATTTGCGGTGTCCCGACTGAACTCCGCGTCCGCGGCGAGCGCCTCAAGGTGACGGAGATCAACTTCCTGTGTATCCACAAGAAGCTCCGCTCCAAACGCCTGACTCCAGTTCTTATCAAGGAGATTACTCGTCGTTGCTACCTCAGGGGCATCTACCAGGCCATCTACACTGGCGGTATAATCCTGCCCACACCCGTCAGCTCTTGCCGATACTACCACCGTTCTTTGGATTGGTTGAAGCTCTACGACGTTGGCTTCTCGCCTCTGCCTCATGGCTCGACCAAGGCCCGCCAGGTCACCAAGAATCATCTCCCTAGCGAGACATCGACCCCCGGTCTGCGGCCCATGGAATCCAAGGACATCGATGCCGTCTACGATCTGCTGGAGCGATACATGCGTCGCTTCGACATGAACCAGGCCTTCACGCGGGAGGAAATCGATCACTGGCTGGTGTACAAGAAGCAGCCCGGCAAGGACCAGGTTGTCTGGTCATACGTTGCCGAAGACCCGGAAACCCACAAGATCACCGACTTTGTCTCGTTCTACAATCTCGAGTCTACTGTGATTGACAACCCCAAGCATGATGCCGTCCATGCCGCATACCTGTACTACTACGCGACCGAGTCTGCGTTCTCTGACGACAAGAAGGCTTTCAAGGCGCGCTTGCAGCTCTTGATCAATGACGCACTGATTTGCGCAAAGCAGGTATGTTGCAGTGTGTTGCATCTGATTCTACATGCTAACCGCGTCTTTTCTTTGAATTTTTCTAGGCCCGTTTCGACGTATTCAATGCTCTCACCTCGCATGACAACCCCCTTTTCCTCGAGGATCTCAAGTTCGGTGCCGGCGATGGCCAGCTCCACTTCTACCTATATAACTACCGCGCTGCACCTATTGGTGGTGGAATTAACGAGAAAAACTTGCCCGATGAGTCGAAGATGGGAGGTGTCGGTATCGTCATGCTATAGGCTTGACGTTTTGGCTAGTAAATCTAACGTCGGATACCCCGAAAACGAATTCTTTTCCTTGTATTTTGCTAGCGATAAAAACAAGATGAAAATAAAACAATCAATTTTATATACGAAGCTGTAACAAGAACACTGGAAGTACTCAAACGTATTTTACGAATGTTTATTGCGAATGCTCGTCTTCCCCTGTTAATATATCTTTGGGCAGAGGTTACCGGATAGGTAAGATCTGTCTAGTGCGAAGAGACTTAATCCGACATGAGGTCCCTGACCAGACAGACAAGGCGAGACACCGAACCTCCCCAGGAGATTGGCTCTGCTACCAGTAGTTTCATTTTCGTTGCATGATTGTTGTGCAAAAGCTCGCCAATCAGCCTTCTCATGGTGGCGATAACACGGTCAAGCCAAACCTCATCGAGATACCTTCTGACCAGGAGAACCTCATTGTCAAACAACCATCTCCTCCGACAACCAGTGTGACACACAGAGCAGCACTGACATCATTAATATCATTTCCGGATATCATCCTCCCGGCCTGCCATTACAGTTGCTTTTCGGACTCGGAAGATTTTGGATCCTGGAAGCCCCTCAAGCTGGACACTGCAATGCTAACTCCACTATCTCTAATGTCTTTCGTATCAAACGAGCTATAACCTCCCTCTCGCCGAAGAAAGCCAACGAGACTGTTTCTTCTCACCTTTCCACCTCGCTCGGTCTTGGAGGCTGTGTGGATGCGCCGAGCCTCGTTCCAGGCGGAAGGCATATTCCATCCCTGTGTCCTGTTATGTGTCACAATATATATGGAACAGGGTGTGGCAGTTGGATGTGATATCTGGCCTGCAGTACGCACGGTGGAGAATTCTGACGGTAAGTTGGCAAATAGTGACATCGCTAGGACTGCTTGCATCAAACCGGTAAGAGTCGTCGTACTAGCAGAGCAATCTACCAGGAGACGGGCGGTGTCTGTGGTTCCAAGTGTTACTTTTTAAACCGAGATTGGCACTCTGGCTTTCCATGCATGCCGTGATTTAGAAATGCCAGACAGTTGTTTTGGATCCTTAGGGCTGGGGTATTCTGATGACTGTTTCAATGGCTTTTCCTGGTTGACCAGCAACAATGCAGCCAAAAACGATCGATGAAAGCCCACCGCGCAGAAATGATTCCTGTCTATGCAATAGCCAGATACCAGCATGATGCCAGCTCATTGGGCTGTGAATCATAATGTTCTGTTGTTCCTCCACCAGGGCGTCCACCTCTTCATCCCGGCCATCCCGAAGCTGAATAAATTGCAGTGTGCCAGGGAGGATGGCTCCCATTGTTGGACATTCCAGTATCACTAGCGACAGGGCGGTATAGACTAATGGCTGCAGCGATTCGAGTGGTAGAGCCGCAGAGCGGTGATAGTAAGCCGCAGTGGCGGCATTGCCAAGGCAGCTGAGGGGATTGAGGGTTGTAGCTTCGGTTGCTGCCAATTCATTAGATTTTGAACCATTGGATTAGGTACGGTGGGACTAATCACCAGCTTGTCGGCCTTTCTCGTCAAGTGGACTCCAGAGCATGATGGTCAGATACAACCCCAGGGAGTCAGCCCGAATCGTGAAGCGATTTCAAGCTCGGACTTTGTCGGGTTTGACTGGATTGTCTGACCTTCTGCACCATGGTGTACGTGGTCTCAATGTTGATAGAAGTCGAACGGCCGTGTTTACTACATCCAGCTCACCTCAGATCATCATACATATCTCGTACATGTACTTCTACAGGAGCACGTATGTACGGGTACAGGAGTACCATACATACACACCATACCAGCAGTATATAATACATATAATATCTATAGTATCGTACCTACTTGAATACCATACCAATTTCTCTGTAATATTCTATCAGCCAACCCTAGTACCTACCTAGGTAGGTAGTACTTATATTACATACATCTATTATAGTACTATACGTACTACTAGTAGCCATACCGGTATCGCAAAACCGCGACTATGTACTGCTACATATTTAGTAGATATTGACAACTAAATTGCTTAAGCATTTCGCAGGCATCCGGAGATCCACCGAGTCTTAAAATAAAAAGCAGAGCGCCTAACAAAGCTGATCCCCACGGTGAACGCGTTTGATATTTATTTTTCGGTGGTCTTCTAGTTCCAGTGTAGGGACAAGATCCCAAAATATCGGTTTTAAGCACGCTGGGAGGGGCGGATGATTGGTATATACAGTATGCGCTCCTCGCCGCCATCACAGGCGTAGTGTTTATCAACCTGAAGACGTTTCCAGGTGTATGACATGTAGGTGGAATGGATTAACGCGCCCTCAGAAGGAAACTTTCTTCTTTGTTTGACAATTGCTGACTTGCTATCTTCTGCACCTAGAATGTTGAAAGGCCTTTTCACGCAATTCCTGGGAACTCGATTGTCCCCCCGTCAGATCGATGCGAATGGGGTTCTCATCGACGATAAATCCGGAGGGATTCCTTTCCTCTTCTCATACCTGGTGACATCGCATCAGTATGTCTTGAAGGGATGTAACTACGACATGTTCGAACCAAACAGCACCTTCTTCTCAGATCTTGATATTAATCGGGCGCAATTGCTCCTGAGACTTTTCCCACACCTGCTACGCTGGGCACCTACGGCCGAGTTGACCACCGAGAGCCCCGGAACAGATACGAGGTCTGGTCGCGTGTACTGCTGTGGGTTGCGAAGTGGCCGGTGTTGGTGAGCTATTTTGTTAAGGTAGGGACACACAAGAGCATAATGCGACGCTTGCAAAAGGGCGAAAAGAGCAAGGAGGGATCAGACGCTCAGAAAGCCATTCTTGCCGTTGCAGTGGCTCGATATGTGTTCAAGGATGGATGCCGAACGGCGCCACCCGAGGAGGTGCTGCAGCAGTGTGTGGGGTTGTATCCCTCTACCCCTGCAGAGACAGATCAGCAGGATATTTATGACAGCTTGAGAAAGCCGGGGTCAGATGTGCTGGGGTTCTTCGGGTCTTTGGATTCTCTGCCGGCGCATTTAGGTGATGCGAGTTCATCGATTCTGGGGCATTAGAGTGATTTGTGAGAGGTGGGTGTGTTGATCTTACCTAGGTAGTTTATATATTTCCTTTGTCCCTATCTATCTGTCAAGTAAAAGTGTATGAACTTGAAGGTTCTCTAAGTCAATTGGGTATATGCAATACCTCTAACAAATCCGAGAGCCGCCTTCATTGAACACCTGGTCCAAATGTTTGTTTTCAAATGCGTGTATGATGGAAAGAAAAAAAAAAAAAAACGCAATGTAGAAAGGAAAGAGAACAAGAGAGGATGAAGAAGATAAAGGTAAGTGGGAATGAATCCGCATGAAACAGAAAAAAGCACTAGCTCAGCGACGGCTAGTGTATTGTGAATCGCGGTAGGGGGGTGGTTCTCGATGGTGGAGTGGCACACCATCACCATATATGTCGCTATCAGATAGTCGCTGCATATTCTTTCTCTTGCCGCCCTTCCCACAGCTTCGACAGCAACAGACACAGCCGTTACAGCAGAGCCACTTGGCGATGCCACTGGAAGGCATTTCTGCATCCGGACCCTGTAACACGGCACCTGGCGGCGCAACGTTCCAGACAAGGACAGCCAAGGCCATGGGAATACCATCAAACACATACATATACCATTCATGGTATGGAATGGGATTTGACTCGCCATAGCCGGAGGAGAATTCAATCAAACGGTAGATGATGCGCCACGTAATGGCGACCAGACTTCCGTAAAGGGCGTAGAGCAGTGGTCGCCACCTCTGCTTATCGATAGGCAGTCGGCCAGCCCGCTCCAGCTGCAGCATAATTCGGTGGAACTGCACAGCTAGGATTAAAAAGCACACAATGAAGAACTCCTGGATGCCGATGCCGCCCATGTAGACATGGATGCCGTGCATTTGTTGCTCACCCGTACCAGTGGCCATAAATCCACCGATCATTTGGACAACAAAGGAGCCGATGTCGAGCAAGACGAATACCTTGGCTAGCAGGGACGGCTTGAACATGCCGATGCGACGCTCAGGCACGAAGAAATGGGTCATCCTTGCTAGGACCATGTAATCGAATGCATTCACCCCTATATTCAAAGTTAGTACCACAGAATTGGGGCTTTACAGGTAAGAAGTTATGGGTCATACATAAAGGAGCCAAAAGAATAAACATCTGGGCAACGGTAACAACGGTATCATCCTGCTGATTGCGAGTGCTGTAGGCGCGGACGGCGTAAGCCACGGTCTCCCACGAGACACCCATGAGGACAACCCAGGCAAAGCCTGCCTTGTACATAGTCGCCTGCACAAAATGGACCATGGTCAGGATGCCAAAAATTACGGCTGCAGCGATCGCAGCTCCAAAAGATGGGTAGTAGAGGTACAAGGCGTCGCATTCCGAGGGTGGTACCCAGCCATACTTGTCGGGAGCTATGGTGGGGGTACAAGTGTTGGAGGGCAAATCCAAGCTCAAGGTCAATTGAAAGCCTGTGGCTGTGGTGGTGGTCGCTGTGGTGGTCTCTGGGGTTGATGCTGTAGTGGGACGGACCTCCCGTGGAAACACTCCAGATCCAGGCTGGGCAACAGCAGCAGTTTGGACAGGCGATGCCCGGGCCACCATGGCCGACACCAGGAACAATCCCGAGATCGGAAATCGCATAATTACAAGATAATATGACACAAAGTACAATAGATGAAATGAATGTATCAGGCCACAATGCCTAACAGAAACTGACTCGAAAGTGTAGAAGAGAAAGATATCAAAGATAAGCAAGCTCTAACAGTTAGTTTATATCAATGTTTGATGCCTGAATAGTTATAAACATCCCTGCTATTATGGTTGCCTTGGAGAACAGGAAATGATATGAGACGTGTTGGAGAGGGCCCAGAAGCCACATGTGTAGTTAAAAATAGGCCTGGAGACATTGTAGAGGCTAACAAAGACGGTTAGGTACAGTGGGTACAGTGATACAAGTACATATGTAGTATATGGAGTTATTTCGTATCTGGTATGGTTAATACAAGGGGTACCATAAAATTCAAGATACTAAAATACTAAAAGAACCAGGCAGACACCTGGGCACTCAATACCATGTCAGCCCTCTAAGCACCTGGGCTGGTCGACTGCTGCAGAGCTAAAACCCGCTCCCCTGCCACTTTCCTTGTTTCAAGAAGAAAGGGAAGGGAGCAAAAATATTTAGGCAACAATGTGTGATATTGCTGCTCAGAACGTCTTTGGTCCTACTATTGGAGCCGACTGTCACAATGAGATATTCTGTAGCCTTAGGCAATTCCAAGGTTGGGAACCTCCAGGGCTTGGAGGCTAATGCATGTCAGCACTTAGTGAGGCCAAGCTGGGTTAATGGTGTCAGTGCTACAGTAAACCCCCGTTATAACGAACTCGGATATAACGAATACCGGGATATAACGAACGAAAACCGGTGCTTGATTAATTTGCCATACAAGATTCGCTAAAAACTCTTTACTAGGAGCTTCGTTAATTTACCTCATCCCTATACAAATTTCGTTATATCGAGGTTTTAGTCAAGTCGGGTTGACCAATTAAATGTCTCTCTTCGAACAATCCGCACCTCGTAGAAGCTCGGTACACCTCTCGGACGGTCGCCTCCTAGAGCTAGTGACTCGAGCCCTTTCTGGCACCTTGATTTAACGAAGACCTGGGTATAACGAATTTTATGCTGTCTCCCCTTTGATTCGTTATAACGGGGGTTTACTGTGATACAAGTTAGCCCTAACTGACGCCACCATTTGTCGGGTATAACCCCTGTAGGCTGTATTTCATCTTACAGGTTGTATATGGATGTATTCTATTACCGGTATTTAGCATTTGCAAGTACGTAATAGATGTGATACTGCAAAATGTAAATTTCCATCAGGTATTTTACCTTGTCTACGGCTGTTAGTTTCGAAATATAGGCCGGAATATTCCCGTGCACCCACAAATGCAAGGGTATTGCTTACCTAGTCTTAGTCCTATTTGAACAACACTCCTTTTCCAAAATGTATCGTGGCGCACTAAATTCAACTTCTCGACTATAGCCAGATCACTTATCATGCGCCATTCACCTTTACAGCTGCGCCTCCTAACGGCTGACACAGACCCCAGCCCGACCCTCCCACTAGCCTTAACGCCGCTTGAATGCGCTCTTCCGTTTCAAAAGCAGCTCGGGGAATCGTCGGGTCCGACTGCGCAGCAAGTCTGCCCGCCCCTCTAGACTCATCGCTCTCTGTTCAGTACCAATTGGAACCATGCAGCCAGCCAGGTGGGCATAGTTCTTTCGCAATAAATGAACTGTCAACATGAGTTATTCTATATTTTGAAACACCAACGCCCGCTCGTCCGAGTAGCGTTCCTGATCCCGCAGAAGTGCCACCGGATGCTCCCTCCAATGGCGCCGGGGATGCAGATGGTGTGAAGTGTGGTAACCGTCGTTGAAGGAGAATCGATTACTCTGGGGAAGTTGTCAGTTAGGCAATCTGACCGAAGAACGAATACACTACCTCGGGTGAAGACTCACGGCAACACGATCAAGGTGATACTAGACCGGAAATCAGACGAGGGATCGTTATGATCCATAAAGGCGTGCAGGCCCCAATTACCCGCCATTAGTCCGGCACCAAGTGTCCAAAGGGGTAAAAGGAAGACGCAGATAGTGGCCTGGGTATGGCTATAGCGGAAAGGTAGAGCGATGGCTAAGAAGTTACCTAGCTCCTAGAAGGCCGTTTTGAAAGTGGAGTATTGGACCTTGCGAAGGAAGTATAGCGACAGATCTAGAGAGACGAGGAAAAAGAAGTTGGCGGTATAGCGCGCAAAATCACCGATCGAGTCTCGATCGTACCATATAGTCGAGTTGAGGTCTCGAGGTCTATTGCCCTCGATATGGTGCATCTTCACGTGGTGGTAGTAGTAGTATGAATTCTATGTGTGGCCCACTAAGGGATCAACGATATACGGGAAGCATCAACTCGGAAAATGGTAATCCTACCTGGTGTAGGCTATACATCCTAAACTGTAGATGATTTCATCTCTAGAGCAAGGTGCAGGATGCACTAGGGAAGCAGCAACTCAAGGGAAAATGAAGGTTAAAATGCAACTCTTATACTTGAAAGAAGATTCCGAACCGCATTCGGATGTCTCTATACTTCCCCTTTATAAGGCCGTGTCGAATCTTTTCCCCTTCATGGATCAAAACAGCCCAGCCAGCATGCTCCTTGGCAAGCCCCGTCCTACAACATAGACAATATCCTAACCAGGACTGCATAGTGTCCTATCCTAGCCTACAAGCTAGGTTTCCTAGATTCCATTTGCGGGGAAAAAGTCGTAAGTTGAGGCAAGAGCGAGCTTGTTCCACAGCCAAATAGTCCACTTTGTGGGATCATAGCTCTTTAAAGTCAAAGAGTCACACGGAGCGAGATAAATATGATGTGCCACTAATTATTGGCCACTATTACTGAAGATCAGCTAAATGCGATGTCAATGGACGGAGTATGCCTACCAGTGTCGCTCCCCACATACGTCGGCATTTTTAATTCGGCCCTTAAAAAGGAAACAAGGCAAAAAGAAATTTCAACGACGGTCTGTATTGCTTTATAACCTACTTACTACTTTCATGCAAGGAATCTTGTAGAGCAAAGTAACGCTAGCAATAGCAATGGATATATCATCGAGTCCACAATTATGGTGGTGCTGGTCTAGATATCCACCATATTCTATATATTAAAAGTGGGGCGATCTGGTCTATAGTACAGCATGGAATGGACTACGATGTTTTATATTTGTTTTTTTCGAGAGAAATAATAGATGAGCTTGTTAGACTTTTCCATTGTCTTTACGAAGTAAAAGAAAGAAGATCTGCATAATAGCTAGCCGCAAAGTTGCCAGCGATGCATGTATGTAAGTGATACATTGATACATCACTTCCTTTTCTTTTCTTTCTTCCTTTTTTCCTTTTTTTATTTTTTATTTTCATGCGCAAGGTATTGGAAATAATGGGGCATCTCATGCAATGTACAGTGACTTGGCAACATTTATCTACAAGGTTGACCATCCTACTAAAAGTCTTTCTTCTTTTGTCCTCTTGTGTCTTCCATTTTTACCCAGGCAAAGTAACTACCAACGGAGTAACCCTTCCAATTTGCGCTTTTTAAACCCTTAAACGACAAATGAAACGCACACAAGAGTCTCTCGACTCTTTGAAATGGTATAGGAGAATCGCTTGGGGACCTTCAATTACACTGGTTGTATTACCAGTGTGTGGCATCGTTGCTGCGTTCTGGGTCCGGCTTCATGCACAAACAGCTATATTCACCCTGGCGTATGGCTTTATTGTTTTGCTTTCCGTGACTGCAGGTAAGCACGGTAGTCGCAAGTTCCCTATGATGTCCGAGGAAGCTAAGTGAGGCTAGGATATCACCGGCTATGGTCTCACAGGTCATATGTTGCGTCGATACCACTGAAGGTATTTCTTGCCGTCATTGGTGCAGCAGCCCTGCAAGGTCCTATCAGATGGTGGGCTTGTGGGCATCGTGCCCATCAGCGATTTACCGACACCTCGGAGGACCCATACAATATCAAAAAGGGCTTTTTCCATGCTCACATTTTGTGGATGCTTCTCAAGCAACCTAAACGCAATCGGCGAGTCGAAATATCTGATTTATTGAAGGACCCGGTTGTTGCCTGGCAAGCACGGTATTACATCCCGCTAGCTGTGGGAATGGGCTGGCTGCTCCCCATGGCTGTTGCTGGCCTTCATTAGAATGATTGGGCTGGTGGATTTCTATATGGGGGAATTCTTCGCATGTTTGTATCCCATCAGGGTGTGTTCTGCATCAATTCTGTCTGCCATTACTTCGGCGACCAGCCGTACGGTGATAAATTTTCTCCCCGGAATATTCCATATCTTCTGGCAATGTGCACCTTGGGTGAGGGATACCATAACTACCACCATGCCTTTCCGGCGGACTATCGGCTGGGAGTACATTGGTACGATCTTGACGCCACTAAGTGGAACATCTGGCTGTGGGGGAAACTTGGCCTGGCACGGAACCTCAAACGCTGTCGAGAAACCGAGGTCAACAAGCCCACTCTTCGACAAATGCAAAAGGAGCGGTGAGACAGTGAGAGAAGGAAAGACCGGAGCACGATTCCTCTTGGTGGAGGGCAAAACTGTTTTGAGCAAACTCAGTGTTTATATAGGAATGGGCGAAGATAGTAAGGGAACTGGAGATGTCCAACATTTTTCGGGCTTTTGTGCAAAAAAAAATAAAATACGTCATTAGTAGGCCATCCATCGCATCGTGCCATGACATGGCCAAAGAATCCCGTGTAAGGCTTTGGGTTGCTATATATCGATACCGATAGTCTCTCGGTCAAGTACGGAGGGAACATTTGGAGTGCATATTATCATCAACTTTGGTAAAACTATTATTCTGTCTGTAAATAACGCATGTCATAATATCTCCCTTCAAATCTATACACCAACCGGCTACGGGACCACTGCAGGCCAGGGAATAGAAAATAATTCTTCATGCAGGCGCTGCACGATCACAAGAAGAAGACACACACGGGCTTCGGTGGCATTATATGATATACAACAGATAAGCTGCTACCTAGAAACCCCTTTGACGCGTTTGATATATGAGCGTCTAAAGAAGCTCACAAAAAGATATATAAGGGGAAGATAATAGAGGGTGCATAACCAAGTAGCAAATGCCTGCCCACTGTCCCGAAGACATGGGACTTTCTGAACCTCAAATTGATCCTGAAGACCCGAACCATACCCAAATCCTTGGGAGACAATTGGCGTCGTTGGTGGGTAAAATGGTATCCCGTCAGCTTCCTTGGAAGTCAATGGGGTTCCGCCATTGTAGCCTGCAGCGCGATAGACCATGGCATCGTACTCGATGAAAAAATAGCTACAGGCAATGGTACACCCAACGAAGAACTGGGCAATTTGTAAACTTGTCAAAGCTCGCTTTACAAAGCCTGGGACAGGAATTGCAAGGGTAGTCAAAGAATAGTAAGAATACTTGGAATATGATTCAGTAACCTGACGTCAAATGCTAGGGCAAGAGGGAAACATACCATGAGAGTGTGGATTCCTGAGTTCAGAACATTACCAACAAGGCTAGGAGGGGACATGTATCGGACACCGGCCCACGCACAGATCATAACGCCAGTGTGGTGGTATAGTTGCAGCA
Organism: Penicillium sp. CF05; assembly: GCA_002916455.1. NCBI lineage: Eukaryota > Fungi > Ascomycota > Eurotiomycetes > Eurotiales > Aspergillaceae > Penicillium > Penicillium sp. CF05. The sequence continues at coordinate 133,697 of PKQL01000041.1, forward strand.
TAGAAGTCCTTTTGCCCTTGGCGAGTATAATCAACGAATCAACTACTTCGTAGAACTTTGGTATGTAGAAAATCCAGCTGAAATAGGCATAACTGTCAGAAAACAGACTGATTACATGGATTACCGAGTCCAATACCATTGAATCATGTGATTTTAGACTATGCAATTTGCTTACTAATTGTGTGTCCGACCAGATTGTCAAATACGGACCATTGTTGTTTTTTAGTTAGTTAGAGAATCTTACCATCGTGAATTTACTAGTACGCTCGCCATACACCTGATTTCCATCAATAACCATTGTCCCAAAGGTGGGTAGAGTGTCGACTGTAGATATCTTTGTCGGCCAAAGAAACTTGTGTAGAATCAAGGTTGGATGGAGCATTGATCCTACAGAGAATCTGCAACATGCACGAGAAAATTCGACTGTGTCTTCTGTGGCCAGCAATCCCATAGTGCATGACACAATCCATAAAAGATCACTGCGGAGAACAAGGCCAGGAATGCGTTATGGCAGAGCACAAACGCCTTGAAGCTCGAGGTTTTGGAAAAATTCCACGGCTTATTTTGTCGAATCTCATTCACTCGGTTCAGGTAGACAACGGAAACTAGATAGACAGCTGCGATGGTGATTGGGACCTTCGGCTCAAGAAAGAAATGAAAGATGGTGGGATGTATGTTGAATGGCTGAACCCATGCCGGGACATCCTGCAGTCTTGGTAGAATCGTTGGCGGGGCGTCATCAGGACTCCAACGAAAAAGCTTGCGAGGCGGTACTCGGAAAGTAACAGAGAGATTTTGGAAAGACATATCAATGACAGGAAAGCTCGTCCCGGGATAGACGTTGGGAGGAGCAAAAAGTGACGGAATCCTTGAGGTGAACTTGAGAAATAAACTAAAGCGACTTGGGATAAACAGGGATATAAATACACCATACGGCTCATGAACATGGTATCAAGGTATCAAGCTCTACAAATAATAATTAGAAAAAATGGCAATTACGTATTGCGCGCATGAAAGGCAATTGAGATTTTTGATATCCAACTTGTCCAATGCACTCACCTGAAGAGATGTAAGGGGCGCGAAGGCGTAGCTGACCCTTAAAGTTTATCAAAAATTACTCTTTGTAGTAAAAAGTCTCAGGGCCAGTATATCTATCATTTATTCGTAGAATAACAGATTGCTTTTTCCTATCCATTGCATATGTAGCCTGCAAGGGCCACAGGTGACGGTCTCCAGTCTCCACTGGCATGCATTACGATCTTCACCACACGGGGATATCCAACCTTGGAGAACATGCAGTAAATGCAGCTCAACTGAGAGTTAGTATATTGCCTTGTATCAGCTATTTCTCGTTTAGAGCGTTCCTCGTGTAGTAAATATGGTTGCCCGCAATTTTAGACCTTGTTAATAGATACTAGCCAAGGCTATGTTTATACATATAACTTGTAAAATATAGAGAGATATATATAGAAAGAAATACTGTTTCTTATTGCGGTGGTCAATGTTATCTAACGAAATCGCCTCCAACGCCTCTCCATCCTTGATATCATCACTCATCTTTCACTTGGGCATTATTCCTTATATAATTCCTCTTTTTTAGGGCGCTGCTTTGTAATAAGACTTGGTGAACAAGCTGACGATAAATATCAACCCAGATATGCCACAGCAAAATGCCCACACGATCTTCAGACTATCAGCGTAAGCCTGTGTAAGATCTCTCTTAACCTGACCATGCATTCCTTTGATGAGTTCCACCGCGCTAGCAGCATCACCACTGTATTCACTCGCCATCGACTGTAGGGCAGGATAGTTCAATAGATTGCTCTTCATTCGATTTTGAAAGATGACACCCCCAATCGCCACACCGATGGACTGTCCAAAGCCTCGGAAGGAAGTAGATGTGGCAACTGCAATCGCAAGGTTCTCAGCAGATGCCGATGCCTGCACTGCTATTGCTACGGAGGGAAGAACCATTCCGATACCGAGGCCAGACACGAGATTCAAGAAGATCCAGGTGATGGTTCCGGTGGTTGCCCCCAATAGACACAGCAGGCCCATTCCAATAGTCGAAAGACACCATCCGATGCAGATAGCCCAGTAGTACTGACCCGTTCGATTGATGAGAAGGCCAACAACTACTCCACTCGGAGCGACAGTGAATGTCTCGGGGAAAAGAGCGATTCCAGACATTATAGGCTTGAATCCTTTCACGGCTTGTAGTAGAGAGGAAGGAAGTATAGACAGCACCAAACGAGCAGACCGACAGCAGCATAGCCCGCGAATGATATGAGGGCCGTTCGATTCTGAAAGATGGCTGGTGGGATCATCGGGTGTTGCGCAACTCGCCATTCATAGATGGCGAAAATGCAGAGTCCGACTAACCCGATAATCAATGGGGCCAATGTGTGCCATGAGTCCCAGGGGTAAAGTACACCCCCCCAAGTTATTAGTATTAAGAATGAAGCAGAGCTTGGAATAAAAAGGGCGATCCTAACGATGTCAATCTTTCGCACTTGAGTAGCGAAAGTCTCCTTCCCAACCCGGGAGTTGGGCGACCAAGCGACTAAGATCGCCCCGATTCCAATAAAGGGAAAATTGATATAGAAGATCCAGCGCTAGAGGTAAGGTGCTATTAGACCGGTCATCAAGAAGAAGAAAAAGACGAATAAAGGCTTTATGTATACCCATATAACCCTTTCTACGAAACAACCTCCTATAACAGGCCCTATCACTGTTCCCAAACTCCAGATCCCACTAAGCATCCTAAAGTATTTCGCTCTTTCGTTAAGAGGCACGATATCCGCGATGAGGATCCCAGTGAGGGTGATGATACCTCCGCCTCTAATTCCCTATAGAGATCGACCGATAAGCATATAGGTGAAGCTATTGGCGACCCCGGCGACAATTGTTCTAATTGTAAACCCTACGATCGCGACAAGCACCAACGGTTTCCGACCGAATAAGTCTGATAATGAGGAGAATACTGGCTGAAAGACTAAATGGGTGTTAGTTCCGTTCTCGTCTTAGTTAGCTCTTGACGTACCGGCAGAGCATAGTGGAGGTTCCCACCCAGAATGCTTCTATTGCAGTTCCTCCCAGCTCGCGAGACATTTTCTAAAATCACTTCGAGCCAGGGATAAATCATTGAGGAAAAAGATTGAATTGAGTTACCGGCAAAGTAACTGAAATAGATATCCCATCTAGCGCTACCATCAAGCTCAGGCTGGCCATTGCCAGAAGCATTAAACCATCCTGTTTCGAAATCGAGAACTTGGTTTCACTCTCTATATCCTGCTCATTAACAATTCCATTCTTGTCGTTCCTACACTAGTCTTGTGGGTTTAGCGTCACCATTTTGTTAACTTCAACAGGAAAATCAGATTATAGGCGCGTCGAATTAGGAAAACTCTAATAAATGTTATGATTCTTTATAAACTTGCATATTAGCTTAGTGCATACGTACTCTATCGATAGGAATGTAGTTAACTGTGGATTCATCTATATAGTCCCTTGCATATATGTATATGAGCAGGATGTGATCCATCGAAGTAAAGCAATAGTTATTCTAGATATTATAGACTACCCAATTTCAGCCACAGAACTCGAAAACCCACTTAATATTCCAGCGCCGAATCTAATAAACACTTGATTACCATCGAGATAGCTAATTGTTTTAACGGAAGTTCGTGTTAAATACTAGCTCAGCTATCTTGCCTTACGTGGCGTCCTATCTATCAACCAGGAGGCGGCTACGGTAAACGTAGACAGATCTTATAGGAAGAAGCATGGTCTATAAGACTAGGGGGCTAGAGCGCAGAGGATGCTAATAAGTTAGAGCGAAAACCTATAGACTAGCAAGGAAGACTCTATGATTGTGGCGTGGCTGAGATTAGCTATATATAATATAATCTACCTAGGTATTAGCCAATTAGACAAGTCAGGGGGAAAAAGAAACATATATTAAGCTTATATATAAACAAGATAATACAAATAATAGTATGGCCGTGCAATACCAAAATGGACGTCATATACAGGAAGAACCGATCAATGATAGGCTAATGGAGTATGCCAGAAAACCAAAATTAGAGACGCAGCTAGGTCAGGATACGCGACATTCCACGGACTTGGGAATGATCCTAGAGATCCTCGACAGCGACCTGCGATCGAGATAAGACCAACGACGAAGAAGTCGGGTTCCAAGTCCAACAGTAATTCAGGCTGAGCCAGAACTTCTCTCTAGCTATCATAAATAGTAGAGTTTACCTGCGTCCAAGGATAGAATTGCGTCGATACGACCGACCGTAGAGCTCTTATACACCCTATTAGAGACCCCTAGACTCGGTAAGGGAAGGATAGGTTCAGAATGAATCAGTTTCGAGATAAGTTGCGCATCTGTGGAGCCCCAAATGGACTGAATTATAGTCTAGAGACGATCCAAAAGCGTCACTATAATGGATTTTCCAACCGAGCGCGACGAGGTTATAAGAAGGACCTCAATCTGGTTGTTGTCAAGAGGGGTGGTCTTAATAGCAATAATATCTGCCTTATCCGTTACGGGACAGAAATCACCAACCGAATATTTCTAGTTGTTGAGGGTCACCGTCGTATCTTAGTCAATGTTTTGATGCCGCATGATACTACCTATGCGAGTAAAAGGTTGCCAGAGGCTGCATTTTCGAACGATTTCGCGAGTGCCTAGTGACTCGTGGGCCATATGAGCGGTATGCTGCGCCTACACGGCATCTAGAAGGTCGTCTACTGTAGCAATCGGGCCGATCACGACGCAGGTAGGGAGGATGTTAAGGCAAGGACCAATCACCTACTTAATATCGCGGTTTAGTTTGCGCAAAAATGGGAGTCATGGTGGAATTCGACAAGACATCCCGCTAGTGTGTTTAGGAGTCCTAGCTACCGGGATAGATATTGGCGATGAAACACCAACGGGCCGAGACGCCCTGATGACAAGGCGATGCATGTGCTGGTAGGTTCGGGGATTTGAAGCCCTACTCTAAAGCCAGGGACGACATCATTGGCCAGGGGTACTCTTGAATTGAGTGGTATCCTGGGTTTGGCATAACACATAAGCCCTTCTAGCTGCCTGTGAGCTGTTGATATGGAACGATATTACTGCACCCGGGTAAAGTACATACGGAGTAGGCATTTGGGCTGCAGTGTCAAAGCTGTTGGGAGCTAAGATTACAATCGGCACAGTAGCCGGGGAACGCTTCCAAAGACGGTTGGGGCCGAGGAATACGAGATGGATCATAGTGAAGAACGCCAAAGCTGCCTAATCAGGTTGACTGCGCCTGGGTTCACTCTCGAAAGTGAGTGTTCGAATATACCGCCCACATGGGGAGTAGAGATTTATGAATTATATCCCTTTACTTTCGAAATATTTACTCTCCGACGATCTCTAGATGTCAACAGAGTTTGACTGTAGGAGAAATGCAGGAGAAATGCACGTGATGTGTGTGATGAATTTATGATAAGCTTATAAATTGAACTTCCAAAGTTGTGTTTTATTTATCTGTTTAAATCTGCCCTCCAAATCCCCATTCAAAATGGCTTTCTTATCTACCGACAATCAGGCGGCCATAAACAGAACCAGAGATGCCTGCAACACCCGTAATCGCGGTCTCTTCTGGCATATTCCCGAGGACGCTCCGGCCTGTGCTTACATGCCCGGCGGGAACATGACCAAAGTGATGGAAGAGTGCTGCAATGGCGCGTCGGTCATCCCGTATGCGGACGGCTGTGGCATCTATTGTCTCGCCAATGGGCAAGACCCCTACAAGCTGGGGGACTGCATTACCAACCAGAACGCCTACGGACTCTACGGCTTCTGCACTCTTGATGATTTCAATTCGACCACTACGGGCTCTAAGTCCCCGTCCTCGGGCACTGCTACTAGCACGGCCTCGCCTGCTGCCTCGACTTCCCCAAACGCTGCTATTACGAACCAGCCAATCTCCAAGTCTGGCCTCGGACTGATTGCCCTTCTTTTCGGTTCGGCTCTCATGGCTGTCATTTGAATGACATCATCCACGGATGGCTTGATGTGTTGGTTTTGGTTCAGGGAATATTTTCCTTATTGGAGTGGATGAGAGACCGAGTTTGGTTACTTTGGACATAACAACTTCGTTATGTAAACTAGAATTTGGCATACATATGTGATGGATTCTTCGCGCTGAAAATTGTTAGTTCTCATCATATAGTACATACGAATGCATGTTCTACAAAAATACGACGGGAAGTTGCAAGAGCCTCTCAATCAAGACGCAACAGATTCGCACTAAGTATTAGCAAATGTAGGAGTTTTAACCATGACTACTGGTTTCAACGTACCAGGCCTGTACTTGGCTGCCTATATATAGTCTACCTGCTAAGCCATGCCGAGAAGACAGCGTCCTACTTCGCAACCCCTACTTTGTACTACAACGAAGGCTCTGTGCAAAACCATGGGGATCTGCAGATGCCAAGAGATCTGATTGTTTCAGGGCGGTATATGACCCAATAGTATTGCACTCCAGTTCAACTGACAGGGTTCGTGCGAAGGTCGGGCGGCGACGGGGATGATCCTCACCCGATTCTCCCCAATCTACTCCGTATAGCACACACTTCTCACCCCGGCGGCATACAACGAACTATTAACCGTACCTAAGTGACACGTCGGCAGGTTAGTAATATGGTGAGTGATTAGTTACGGAGTACACACCTAGGTACATACGATTCAGACTTGTTCTATACCACCTTTTTCTTTCTTCAAGTCCATTTTGTCTTGTTTTGCTCCTTGCATAAGCTAAATGAACGTTATTTCAGTCGGAAAAAATGCCGGGGAGGGGTATGCGAGTAAACTACTATAGACAGCCCCGGCCATATTTATAGGTTATATAACATGTCAGCCGGAATTACACCTTCCCGTCACGTTTTCTGGATTTTACATTCTATACGTAGTAGCCACCATAGGCACCACTTAGTAGGCCTTAGGAACCACTTGCTAGATCTTAGCACTACTGTATAAGCCCGAATAAGTTAAGTAGTCGACTAGCACCCTACCTTTTACTATACACACTCATTTTACTATTTAATCTTCTACCTGCAAGGTTGTAGTAGTTCACCTCAGTTCATATCGTTCAACATAAGCTCTGCCCGGTGCTACCATAGCGCATGGATATCAATACTAGTACAAATATAGCGCTGTATCGGTACTATTCTACATTACATACATGGTTACAGTACAATATTACAAGGTAATGTTACAATACAGGTATAAAAATGCAAATATACATTCACGTCGAGATGTCGACATACATAAATACACATATGTCCGACAGGTATGTAGGTGCGTATGTCAGGTATGTATGACATTAGGCCAAGTCATATGTATACGTATGTATCGCTTGTAGTAGACATGACCAGCGTTACGAAGTAAATCTCTTCATCTTACCTGGAACACGCTACAGGCACAGGGCGAAAGCGCAACGAGAACAAAGATCGAATTTCCATGCGGCCAAGGGTGCGGGGCCATAGGGACATTGCGTTCTTAGCCATATGTCTATATCCAAGACAATACTCCCAATTCAGCATAGTTATGGCCCAATCTACTCAAGGTTCCATTGTGGATCAAGTTGAAGCTCGTTCGGTCCACACATCAGCTCAGCAGCATGTACTGTCACTCATCCCCAACAAGCAGGCTAGTTTGGTTGTCAAAATATGACCGTTTCAGCCCCGTGCATGAATGCCTACCCCTAACGGGAGAAATGGTGACTGTACTCCGTAGGCTATACCATGTGGTTATATGAGTGCCAGTTGGTTCCACGTAAACCACACCAAGTCCATACCTAGGTAGGAAGCTAACGTCCAATTGGATAACAAAGGCAGATTCCATGGATAGTTGAAGACAATTCTTGCGTTGTCCGAACATCAACGGCGCCTCCGATCATCCCGAGGGCATGCTGGTTGAGACCTGTATATAATACAGAAGGCCGTCCATCTATGACTCGTATGTCTGGCAAACTGGTTGGGATCATACATGTGCTGACTTTGGTTCAGGTGAGATTCCCGATAAAAGACGTAATTTTGCTTGCAATGATAGGCTTTAGAGTGACACAGTTGGTCTAACTTTTTGCATTTCTGCTGAGAACTTTGCTGAAAACCCTTAGGTTTTCAGCTGGTCCGTAGGAAGTGAGCCAACAGGCTATGTAGTCAAGTGGCGCCTCAGCAAAACCACCAAAATCAAATGCCATCATGCTAGATGCAAGGCAGAGTAGTAGGCTTAGTACGATGGCGGTAGAAGAAAACAAAAAGTCCGAAGGGATGTATTGCAGACAAATGACAATGCCCGGGTAGAAACTGCCACGTGATCTACCCAGTAAGCTATCACGTGATGACCTAGACCGTCATGTCGCGCGTCCATTATGTAAGAGTGCATCGTTTACGTAATATATAAGTTACTGACAGTTTTCAGTCTCAGGCATACAATTAGTGCCTCAGGCAACTGCCTGACGTCGTCATGGAATTTCGCTCTTTATCTTGGCTTGCTACTGTTCCTTGATGCTGCATTTCTAGTGTTGAATTCACCACTCTGAGCCATTCCATCCCTCGCATCTTCCTCTTCTTTTAACTTCTCACTTGATCTCAGCTCTTGAGCACTGCGACGGGACGCAGCCGTAGCCCAGCAGTGGGGTCGTCCCCGCATCAACACCACCGATAATCAACAATGGGTGCAGGCCAGTCGAATGAGCATGGTGCATCATCCCCAGGTAAGGATATCGTCTATATGTTACGATCGTGATTGTGTTTAGGAGACACATGGATTTCGTACCCTCTTTGGTTGACTAATTGACAATATTATGGCCTCGACTTTCACATGGGAACCTTTCCGTCTTGTCAATAACAATTGTATCTGACCACATGCATAAACAGAGGACTTGAGCTCCATACTCGCCGAGCGCTTTGCTACAAAATGCTTTACGCCATTAGAGCTCACGCATTTCAAAGACAACTTCTTCTCTCGGGCCTTAGAGCAGGGAGGCCTACGGTACTGGAATGAGAAAGTCTTGTCAGACTTCCTGGGCATCCCAGATGGCATCTATACCTCTTCCCCCGACCAGCCATTAGATGCAGGACCTGTGGTTTTTCGCATGGTCTCTTATCTGGGAGCCTTTCCATTTCAAAACACGCTCGCACCCAGTGTGTTGACATTTGAGGCTATGGTTAAGGTCGTTGTTCTCTTGACTGAGCGCTACGGGAAAGCGCTGAAGCGGGGACACAAAGATCGGATCAAGTTACTCTTTGGCAGTCTGGCTGATGTGGGGAGGAAGACTCCTGCGGAGCCCAACAGAGAATCTACAACTGAGGATCTAGGAACTTCGGTTGGACACTCCCATGCGCCGGGTTTCTCCATAGATGAACCGGCCAACGATGAGTACGATGAAGATGAGGATGACGACCTTGCACTTGCAGCACTGGAGTCTCTTGATGCGATCGAAGTATTCAAACACGATCACCGTGTTGACAAGACCGTTTATGAGACCCGGATTTCTATCGATACGTTCCGCCGGCTGCTTATGCTACTACTTGTCATTGCACCACTGAAGCCACTAGAGTCTTTGAAGGTGTATACAACTGGACTGGATGTTCGGGGTATGGAACCGATCAAGAAAGAAGCAGACAGTATTATTGCAGCCTTTTCGCCGGAAGAAAGCAATGGTGGGATATCTTACAAGGCTTTTGCCCGAACGATATCACTGTCTCTGCCATATCTGTTCGATCCGCTGACTGCCCTTTTCGAGCACATGCTTTTCAGCAAAAGTTTGAATCTATCTCAACGCCGCCATAAGGGTCCGGCCACAGAGACCGAACAGGAGGAGAGCGAGAATGAGGAGAACAAGGAGAGCAAGGAATCTCCTTCACCACCGGCCTCGCTTACACTCCCAGGAAGTTTCGAGTCAGCCATCTTAAATCCAACACTCACCTCGCATCTTTCATTCTTCCTCCCATCCACATCATCCGATATCAATATCCTCCGAAGTAGCGTTAAACTACATCCCGTCTTCTCCACAGCCGCCCACGGGTCTTCGTTAACATATTTCTCCCACCACGTCCTTACCTGGCAATCTGCCACCCTCCTCGTCCTGCAAGGGTCTCTAGCAGACTCAACCAGCGAAGAGTTGATAACACTAGGCGCCTACATTCCCCAACCGTGGAAGACATCCACTTCGACCTCGAGCCCATCTTCAAAAACATCCGATTTCCTCCCTTGTCTCTTCCAACTATCCCCAAAACACATACTCCTCCCAGGAAACCCTTCTCCATCCGCAAAGAAGCCCAACGCCCCAACAGCCTATTTCTCAACCAACACCGGCATCGCAATTGGCTGCCGAATCCCCGCCCCGTCCCACACACACCAAACATACCCGACACCGCACGGAGCAGGCAGTCTCATCATCGACTCGAACATAGAAACAGCCGAGTTCCACGCTGCGCCCGTGGGACACGACGGCATCTTCCTACCCGCTGCTAATACGTCTCCCGAAGACTCGCCGACAAAGCTCAAGCTCGATCTGTATACACTGGAGATCTGGGGTATTGTCCCAGATCCGGAGGCGTCGTTCTCTGCAAACCCGAACTTGAGTCCCGTGGAGATTCAGCGTGCAAAGTGGGAATTCGAGGCAAGGGAGGCTGAGCGCCGTCGTAATATCAATATCAAGGCTGGGGCTGGGGATTCGGCCGCCGAGAGTGCGAGGTGGCTTTTGGAGACGGCCGGTATTATTGGGGATGACGCGAGATATGTCGGTGGGAGAGGTTAAGGGAGGTTGTTTGGTCTATTTAATGAGCAAGCGTTTGTTTGAGTGATGGACCAGTGGTATAGCTTTTGCCACTTGGTGTCACTAATGTTCAGATTGGGCGAGGTTACCATCTTAATTACCTGCTCAGCAGGCATGAATTTTTCGAGCCAACCATAGCTCGCAGCATGTTCAACGGCATCTTTTTTATGCAATCTACATAGTGCCGTATTATAAGCGTAGAAGTAGGGGCATGATATTACTTCCGCGAGACGTGGGAGTTGGAGCTAGCGCCATCTATGGCTCATCCTCGACGCGCGCCATCCATCCTCGCCGTCAACAATACTCGCGTCTCACTACATCCGGCTAAGTTCTGCCGCCACTGCTAGCCAGCAGAGACATGCATTCACACCAATTTTCACTACTTTAGATTTCAGCCGCCATCTAGATTGGCCGCTACGGTATCATGCACCGGGCTTTCATCCAGCCTCACCACTCAGTGCTCCACCTCACACTACGCGGAAGAGAATTCCCATCCTCGAAACTCAGGGCGTGATCGAACGCTACAAAGCACATTATGCGAACCAAGGCCCTGAATAGCGGCGTGTACAAACAGGCTGAAAAGCATGACACACAAAGTCTCCTTGAAGGGTTCTTGATTTCTATCGATTCTTTAGAGCAGGTCTTGGCTTCTTCGAACACCTATGAAGGATTCGAATACTAGTCTCTGACACCGCGACGAGGTGCCTGCATGTCGTCAGAGGATCAAGACGAGAACCCACGGCGCCACGGGCCGCCTAAACGAGCACAAATTTGATAACGTAGGGCTCAAGGCTGTGAGGGAGAACTTGTTAACGCAGCACTTTCCTGTAGAGTTCAATTGCTAACGCAGCTGTTTCCTACAAATATTTTTTTCATCACAGATCCCGGCTGCGGAGTTCACTTCATGACGCAGCGCCCCCCTGCGAGGCACTCTTGATGACGCGGAGCCCGTCCTGAGATGCACACTTAGTAATGCAGAGCTTATTCTGCAGAAGACACCCCGAGTGGCCCCGGAGTGTGAGGAACAAAGTCCTACTCTTCTTTTCGACTGGAAAGGAGCGTCTTTTTATGCCACTTCGGGTACATTTTCGGCAGCGACCACTTGCATACATCGTGCCAGTCCTAGAGATTTCCACTCGACATTCGCACCGGACGACCGCCTCTTTGCTGGGCGTCGAGGCGGTTGATTAAACGTTGAAATAAGAGCGTTCGCGGTGGACCTCGGGACGGAGGGCGGGTGCAGTGGCCCGCCCCACCTGGACCCTTGGGTCTACCTAGGCCTGACAAATAATTTGCCTCATCAACATTGTCGACCAAGGTGAAATGGCTTTCAAACTAGCTGGCAAGTCGATCGCCCACAGCATCGAAGCTGTGTTTGTAGACTTTTCCATCGTAGCTGGCTCGATGCGTGCTCTCAACTCCGGACATATATCTATTCATTCCTTGCTGCATCTATTTGATGTAGTGCTGCATGGACGGATCTTCAATTAACGTATAGCTCGATTAGCTCCCGAGGTACCTGCTACACTGGCCTAATCTTAGCCAGCCAGCTGTGCACGCGGAGGGCTCTTTTTTTTCCAGCAGGATACGTCAAAAGTAACAGCTGGGTTTCACATATCGCTAGGCGCAGACTTGCGCATCCAACCTCGAAGCCAAGATTCTGCGAGCCGTGGATTGGAACAATTCAATTCGTGTAGACAGCTCGTTAGTCAACGTTCGTGCCCATTGAAACCCCGTTGATCCTGTTGTCTAAGGTTCTGTCTGCCCCGTCTCTTTGACTTGTATCCCAAATGTGAGACCAGACATGGCCGGCATGGGCTCAGGGCGACGGCGTTTCCACTGCGAACAAGTGCTCGCCGGATCCATTAACGTAATGCATTGATAGGGTATTAATTTCCTCGGAATAAACATCTTCGATTTCCACAGCGCAACAACCTATCTACGACAGGCTGGCCCATCATAGGACGACGATTAGTCGGCTTCGATCTGACTCGCTTTCAAGCTTTTGTGCAGTTTCACTGGCCTTGCTACAGATAGGATGTTGAATTATATGAATTTAGCACCACATGATCGCCATACTATGCCGCTCGATGTAGTAGATAACTGCTTGAGGTTCATAACCCATTGTGATAAGTTTCCAGACTTGTCTACAGAATATGCTTGGGTCAATCGATGCACATGTTTATTTATTAGGTATCAATGTGGCTATCAAAGACAAGCGTGGCAGACACAATACAGTCTTACTGGGTAGACAGACTGATATCTATCCATCTTGTCACCTAGTCGACCTTCATTAATTACTATAGCATACCTATACATATTAATAAAACTTAAGGAGAAAAGGCATATAAGCCTCTCATTTTTAACCCTCTTATTTTAGGCGATATAAGTTTAAGATAGTTCACCCTTCGAATCATTAGATAAAGAGGTTAGACGATAGTCGCTACTTTGACGCCTGCGTTTACTTTCTCTTATTATCGCGATGGACCCTTCGCCTTCCGAGCTTAATTACTTAGGGGGAGTTTAAGGTCGACAACGCGTTAAAGCGCCTAGTCGTGTTCGGTAACAATTCTAGGGTGGCTAGCCTTAACTTTTTATAAGACTTAAGTAGACATACGTTATTTCCTAGTCTGTCGTTATAGTTGAGCCACCTAAATGAGGCCTAGTCCTCTTATCAGCAATGGTGATCACTGACCGAATGTATCGGCTATTACGTCCCTAGCCTGCCCATTCTGAATAAATTTGCCAGGTCAGGCATGTATCCCCTATTCATATGCGTATGCGAACCTCCACGCGCAGCAACACTGTACTAGCTGCGCCTCGTTTAGCCCAGAAGGAATTGGTATAACGTCGAATAATCCCGTGGCAAAGCCATACGCAATCCATATGTCATTAAAAGGAATATTGAGAGTATTGAGTGGTGTTAAAGCTAGTAACGTTCGCTCTCGACCTGGCATTACAAGATTTGGGACGAAAGCTTCTCGTCGGTATGTACATCATCGTGGGGTATGGGCAAGCCATGAATATAAATAGGAGAATATAAATAGGATATCAAACAGGATACAGCGAAGATTTTACAGTGGGACCGACCTTCAACAAACCGTTGTTCGGGCCTAGGTCTATTTTTAACTGGAATAAAGCCAATCCCCATCTTGGAACGATAGGTTGTCTCAGTCCACCAATCAATAACAGCGAAAGATTCACTTTGTGATCGATGTAAAGATGAGTGAAATGAACCCAAATTTTTTGAACGCTCTCGTAGAGATGATTTCATGACCACCATCTATAGTAGGCCAGAATGAAACACATATTAGAATAAAGCAAGTATTTACTGTTTGGTTGTCAGAAGTATGATGCTTAAATACTGGCTTCTGTGCGAAGTATTCATGCCAAGAACCTGGATCATTCCCGTAGTTGAATTTCACTTCAATGGATGACAATTTGGGTCGGCCTAGACACCATGTTTTTGTCGGAAGCAGTAGCAGTGATGATCATTACTTTTATTCTGATTTCTTGGTTCTAGTATGAGTGTCGAAGGTCTCATGGCTAGAAATATTCCCAAGCTATAGGTTTTGCCACTACACTTGTATAAAATGAGTGAAGAATCATCCTAGAAGACCTCAATTTGCGAAGACGGCAACAATACTCATTTCTCTGCTATTTTGAAATATTCATCTCGGTTACTTTCTATCTTTTTTATCTACTTCTACCTTCTATTGTTAATCTATTTCCAATATGAAGTCACCATTCTAGATTCTTACTGTGCTTCTTCCCCTAGCTACGGAGCTAGCCCTTGCAACGCCAGTTGCGGACCCGAATTCTGATTCCCTCGAAGAGAGAAATAGAGGTACTGATAAGGGCTACAAAGACCATCATGGATACGATGACCACTCTAAGGATGGTTACCAGAATGTTTGTGAGGTCAAGTACCCTTACCCCTACTACAAATATCCTTGCCACTCAAGCCCCACCAACGGCACGTCTCTCCTAGGTGCTACTTTCACCTCCTTCTGCAAGTATCAGTGAGTTGATGTATTAGTCGTTTTTAGTTAAGCTTACTTACAAAATCTATAGAAATGGCGATTCTGGAATCTGGTACAGTGCGCCAAAAGGCTGGGTTAAGGAAGGAGATAAGCCTCGAAGGTGCGGTATGTAATTTCCAATTGGGGTTTGAAAGATTAAGGAAATAGACTAACTTGTGAAGGGACGAGGCCAGTTTTGATTCAGACTAGCTAAGCCGTTTGCAGTTATCTAGAAGCTTGAAGAGAGAAGGAGTTGACGGGGCCTGTGACGAGCCAGATCTACGAGCAAAGCATAGCAAAGCAAGAGAGTGCATTCCAACGAGAATACTAAAGACAGAGAAGAAAGAGAGAAAGGAAAGCAAGATCTGGCGAGCTCTCTGAGAAAGCTAATCAAACCAGAGATCTATGCAAACCATGCAAACCCTATCCGTGCTCGCTTAAGACAAACAAAGAAGAAAGCAAACTAATCAATGACATGTGATCTGGCATGTGACATCAGATCGTAACATAACCCCGGTGTGAAAATCCATCTAGTCCCTAGATGCACGAAGACTGGCAATGGCGGTATCATAATCGAAAGTATCACCGGACTCGAGAACTGAGAGATCCATCCGATCATTGTTATGGGTATTCGAAGAAGCTGTCGTGTGCGTGCTTGAATTCGAATGTGTGGTAGAGAAAGAATAGCCGGCGAGCTGCTATACGACGCTGACAAACTCTATATATATACGGGGAAGGTTCAATTGCTACGAAAGGCGGTTTCGAAGTGAGGCTTAAAGACCTTTACGAAAGGTGGAGATCTTTATAACGTCGGGCCAATCTTGTCCTTTTGCTTCGTAGAGAACACGTTCAAACTTAGCGATATGAGCTGCGAGGGATTCTTCGGGAGACTACTTAATCGAAAGGAGACGGTCCTCGGCTTCTTAAATCTTATTCGGATTATCGTACACACGACGAAGAGAGTCGAGAATGGTATTATAATCGTGAATGCCGGAGTCGCGCGCGGCGGTAAGCTAAGGTAGAACTATAGCCTAAACTTAACTAGCGAGATTAAGATAGACGTAGTAAAACTAAGCTATAGAATCTCCTATAGCGGGTCCGTCGATTGCGAGCTTAGCACGAATTGCGGTATCCCACGTATCGTATTTCACTACGAGACCGGTAAATTTCTCTAGATCGGGGAGAGAGGATTTAGGACGTTTCGACGAGAGGGGTTATATTATAGGTAAAGAAGCTTGCTAGAGAGTATACTAGAGGCTCTAAATTTCATCTCGAAGGTTATCGATAGTGGAGGAAAATTCTGCGCGGAGCTCTGAACGAAGCTATTAAATGGGATCTATTTTAACGAGGATCTGGGGAGGTAGCGAGGTGAAAAATCTTGCACTAGCACCTTTGCCTAAGAAAAGTGGAGAAGAAGAAGAAGAACAAAATCCGGGGAGGAAATCCGGGGGTGGAGTCTTGATAAGAAGGGTCCAGACAGTCTCTCGCGCTTAGCTTACTAAATGTCCCGGAGCAGCCCAATCTCTAGTTCACGCACTTAGGTACGCCACGTCACCGAGCTGTCCATAAAGAGAGAGATGCTTCGAGCCGAGAGTGTACTCGTAATGAGACCTCTGTACAGCTGTACGAGAGCGAATGCCGATTCTCATCTATAGGCCTTTGTAGAGAGGGTCTTTAGTATAATGTGACGAGCCAGATCTACGAGCAAAGCATAGCAAAGCAAGAGAGTGCATTCCAACGAGAATACTAAAGACAGAGAAGAAAGAGAGAAAGGAAAGCAAGATCTGGCGAGCTCTCTGAGAAAGCTAATCAAACCAGAGATCTATGCAAACCATGCAAACCCTGTCCTTGCTCGCTTAAGGCAAACAAAGAAGAAAGCAAACTAATCAATGACATGTGATCTGGCATGTGACATCAGATCGTAACAGGGCCGAGCGTAAACAAAATGGGGCGTGGGGAAGGTCACGTGCGCGCACGTGATGTCAGCCGGGCACTGGCCCGTTACAATTATTGGGTTATTGGGTTTAACCCATTGGGTTTTGGGTTGGGTTGGGTTATAGAGGGCGGAACCCAAAACCCAATGGGTTGGGTTTTGGGTCGGAGACTCCGACCCAAAATGGGTTCTGCCGAAGTCTAGCTTTTATTATCTTCTTTAGGTACGATAGTAGGCTGCTTACCGCGATTCGTCGGTAGGTTTCGTTTCGATCTAGCCATTTTGATTAGTCGGATGTTTCGGTTCGGGATCGGGATCAAAGTCTTAGCTATACGATACTAAGGAACGAAAGTGGGGATGTGATAGGGCCGAGACCAATCGCAATAATAGTCTATACGGACGTACTACTAATAGAAATGAGAGGGTACTTAGTATTATATTACTAGCCAGTTCTTTTTAAACAAAAGAGTGCATTTCAACGAGAATACTAAGTATAAGGAGTAAAAAGAAAGAAAGAAAGGACCCTCTGGATCAGAGATCCTTTGTGCGCGGAGTCCTGTCACATGCAAACAAACAATGCAAACAACTAGACTAAAGCGGAGACACCTGGCAGAAAACAACAACACCTTTTTTCGCGAAAAACACAGGGCGGAGAAGTCCGGCAGA
>PKQL01000401.1:0-26337 GCA_002916455.1 Penicillium sp. CF05
GTGTGACATACATTGAACCCGAACCATCCAAACCAGATCAAGGCCGTCCCCAAGAAGACCAAGCTCGTGTTGTGTGGTTTCGCATGTGAAGTGCAGTCGATATTCTTGCGCTTCCCCAGAACAAAAGCATAAGCCAATGCCGACCAGCCCGATGCGATATGAACCGGGCCGCCGCCGGCGAAATCAAGTGACGGAAGATTATACAACCATCGTTGCTGTTCCAGGTCCAACAGGCTAGGGGGCAGTAGACGACAGTCGCCCAACAGAAGCTGAAGATCAGCGAGGGGATCATGTTGCCTCGTTCGAATGCTCCGCCGACTACGATCATGACCTGCCACAATACTCCATTAACTTGGATTTCGCGAGATAGAGTTTTCAGGTGTTTCTTACCGTGCACGCGCAGAATAGAAGCTGATAAAAGCAGAATACGATCTCTGGGAGATCGGCCGAGCCAGGTGATGGTGCTACCATCACACCTCTCAATCCGAAGTTCCTAAGAGTTCCAATGAATGGACTTGCATCCCGGGCATAGGTCAACGAGTAACCCCAGAATATCCATTGTAACGTTATTCTAGGATATTTTCGTGTCAGTACAATGGACGAGTGGGTTTCGAAGAAGAGCTCAACATACACAGCCACAACCATGAACGCCTGGAAGAGTAATGCCAGCGTCGATTTCCTCCGTGCGAGGCCACTGTAGAGAAGACCAATCCCGGGGATGATCAACCAAACGATGAACGAGCACAGGATGATGTAGGTATAGTTCCACTCGACCCCTACATATTGAGCATTTGCATCGACCTTGAGTGGATCTCCGCCTGTTGGGGTAGACACATTGTATACCGGCTATATCATACGACTGTGTCAGCTGTGTGCAAGCGTCAGTCATTTCAATCGTACTAGACTTACAGCGTCGGCCATAATGAGAGTCATTACAGATTGCAATAAACCCTCAGTTCAGGGTCCACAGTACATATATCCTCCAGCAGAGTGGACCTTCACATAGCTCAAAATAGCAAGAAACATAGATTACCAAGCCGTCTTATCTATACTATGACAGCAGCCAAGTCTCCATTTTATCAATGGGGAACTTTGAATATATGGTAGTCGCCCACAGTTCATAGGAAATTTCCGACTCCGTTCTGAATTTCTATGACTGTCAAATCCAACATTTATGATAAGAGGACTTGATTCGATCTGATGTAAGATAAGGATCCGAGAAGGTGTTCTATAGCGTTTCGACCATCCAAATACGCCTTACTTTCGTGTTGACCCCGGGTCTTACAACCTTCTAGGGCTTAGGCTCCCTTGTTATCGCCTATCTCGAGTTTTGGGGATCTTGGCGTATAGTTTACATTGGACGTTGAACAGTCCCGAAAATAATACGGAGAGGTCTATATTATACTAAACGAAGTATTAGATCAAAAGTGAATAGGGTATTGAACGAGAACCGAAATGGACCGAAATGTCCAGGTATAAATGCCTCCACAGCCCCATCCTCCTTACTTCCGTAATAGTTCCCTTCTTTCCAATATAACTGTTAAACTGTGAACTCCACCAAATAACTTATAACCCAGTTTTATGATTCCTTGCATATCTTTACATCATTACATATAATATGAATCTTGGGGTTAGAATAAAAGCTGTGGGGCTTTCTTATTACTTGCGGCCGTGTAGCTGCGGGAGGAGATCGAAGGCACGGAGAGCGAGTTGCCCAAACTCAGAATTGAATCACTTCAGGCATTTGTTGTAACTAGGTAGGATTTTGGAATTGAAAATACCTTGACAGGTTTGTTAAGGTGTGATCTCGTAAACCGTCCACTGGTGTGATTCATAATTAGACGGGCGCGTAAAGAGTGTTAATACGCCTGTATGCTTGTATTGATACCGGTCAGATATAGATATATACATACGTAAATAGAACCTGGGAATGTGAATGCAGAAACCGGTTCCATAAGCAAATTATTTCTTTTCATCAAATGATATATTCACTTGATTTAGCCAATAATTTCAGCCCTATGATGTTCTGATTGACTGGGAGGCTGAGTCCAGAGGATAAGAATAGAAATGGGAATGCTGTGGCTAGGGCGCTTATATCCAGTAGACCTACGGAGTAGTACTACACCCATGGATATGCACATATATCTCGTATGGGATACTCCATTCCCCATATTCCATACTATATAGTATTCCACAGGTAATCCTTCAATGAAAAAGAGAGAATGCAGCACAGCCACTCTTGCTGCCCCAGTGAGGCTCCGTGAAAAAGCGGAGCATTTTGGATTCCTGTTTCTTCTTTGAACAAGGCTGACAGGCCGACAAGACAGGACTAAGATTTAATAAGTTGGTCTTATTGGCATTATTGGTCTTGGTATTCTTGTTAGTCTTGCATAAAAATCACAAGTGGTGGGATGCGCCCGGCGCTTGTTCAGCTGTCCCCCTCATCTCCAATTGATCTTCCGCCCCCATCGCTTCTGTCTTTTTATTTTATTTTTTTTTTCAAGTCTTCCTTCCTCATTTACTCTTTGATTCCTCATTTTGGCTTCTATCTCTATTTCTACTATTTGGGACCTCGTCTGTCCAGTCCCAGTCTACACTGCCTCATGTGTTGGGGGCATCGAAGACCACACCAGGGCACTAGGTCGTCAGGACAGGGCACAACAAGACAGACACACGTGCACAACACACTCCAATATAGCTTGGATAGATCATATGAACAACCCCACTCGATGCTCTCTTAATCGGCTTAATTTGATACCTCCCCGTCTTCGCGGTCAATCTTAGGCTAATTGACCGCTATTTGAATATGTCGCGCGTTTCCCCACCCAGCGCTCAGGGGCAATCGCCAGCAGATGCCATCCAAGATCGATATGCTCCCGATCCTTACCTGTCAGCCGCATCCGACCCGGAGGAGATCTTATTCCAGGCCAGTGCTATTCGACTAACGCCAACGCCATCGCGGGGGAGCCCTGGGCAGAGTGCGGGACCTGGCTCATCCCCTCATGAGGATGCCCGGATCGACTCCACAATCCAGGGCTATTTGGACCCGAGAGCAAATGATTATACGGACCTAAGCACTTGCACTTCCCCTATTTCTGATACAAGTGTCTTTGTGGAACCAAAGGATATCGAACTGCCTAGTGGTTCTAGCTGGCAAAATGAGAATATGCCATCGTACAGGATTGGGGAGAACAATGTGCGCGTCGATCCGCCATGCGGTTCGTCTATGACACCAGATGCCTTGCAGTGGACGAGCTCGGACCACAAACGAAACCCGAG
Organism: Penicillium sp. CF05; assembly: GCA_002916455.1. Taxonomy (NCBI): domain Eukaryota; kingdom Fungi; phylum Ascomycota; class Eurotiomycetes; order Eurotiales; family Aspergillaceae; genus Penicillium; species Penicillium sp. CF05. The sequence continues at coordinate 3,280 of PKQL01000401.1, forward strand.
TCTTTCATCTCTGGCAGGTCAAGAGGCTCATGGGAGTTCTAGCACACAGCAATCAATTCCCACTTCGTATCAGTCTGGTCTCGGTGTCTTGAACGCAGACGCCGAGCCACCGAGACTCAGTGTCACCAACGAGGACCTGACTACCGAGCTGGCGTCGAGCGCAGCCAGGGGAAGAAGCCCCGTCGTCAAAATTACGACCTTCACTCGAGGCGATTCGCCCGAGGAACGCAGCATATCGCCCCAAAGACATCTCAACCGGTCATTTGCGCACCTATCTGCTAATCCAAGCGAGCTGGAAGACGAAGATGATGATCGTCACTCGGTCTCGTCCGTTCCCGTGAAGCGATCCCAGGACGGCGGATGGATTCCAAATCCATCAACCCATCTAGCTGGCATTGATCCAAGGCTTCGTGGAGACGAATTCGTATCAAGTCCTAATGACGTTTATGTTCAGCGAGAAAGGGACGAGAAAAACGAGGACATTTCCCACTGGTCTGTCTCCGTCAGCGCAGCGAACAGTGACGCCGGTGGAGACTCGCCTAGTCCACCGCGCCCACGCCCGCGCCATGTTTCCAGGAGACTTCGAGCGAGGAGTACCGGGGATAACCCTTTGAAGCAAGAAGATTATTTTAACCTACAATCTCGCACCGGAGACGCATCATTCCCTGGGCCCGGGGTATTAGTTCATGAAAGTAGCGACGACCTCAGCGAAGATGAAGCAAGCATTGGCACTTACTCCGACGAACCCTGCGCCGATGTGGATGAGCCTGGCAGATATGATCGCAGCACCCCCGAGGTTTATGCATCTTTCTCGCCGACCAACGACGAGGAAAGTATCCGTCTTTACCCCTGGCACGATCCCCCTCGCGATACTACACCCAGATCACAAGCGATGCAACCGGACAGCTCTACCGACGCTATGATAGCTTTCAACAAACGTGTACGGGATCTTGAAACGGCATCGCTCGCAGCAACGATCGATAACAATAGCATTATCAATGTTGGTACATCTCTCGAGAACTTTTCTTTTACCGAACAACCGAAGAAACGCACCAGTCTGTTTAAGCGTCAATTTCTGCAGGCATCTTCGAGACTGAAGCGCCAAGCATCTGACCTTTCCATCGGTCAATCTAATAGCTACCCCGGGCTTCCGCAGCGTGATACAGAGGATTCACCGGCAAAACCGAGTCACTCACCACGAAACGGGTTCTTGAACCGTCGTCATTCGCGGTCGCCAAGCTTGAGCAACGCACTTCTTTCAATGACCAGCCAAATGGCCGCTGTTGGGGGTAGCCAGCCTGTCCGAGCAGTGTCGCCTGCACCCTCGCCGAATCCGGAGAGGAGTTCCTTTAACATCCAATTCAAAGGCCGAGGTCGAAGCAGAAGCGAGATCCCCCGACCAAGTAGCCCCGGGCTAGTAAATCTCATGACCGCTCATGGTGGACCACCAGTGCCAAACATCACATCGCCTCGAGTCAGTTCGGATGCCGACCAAACACCCAGAAGTACACCTCTGGGCACTGAAACCGGAGGCGTTGAAGATGAGAATGATATTGAAACCAGCAACAACAAAGGCGTCGTTATGGATTTCCCTGCCGTTCAAAGTCTCCCAGTGCCAACAATCGAAGGGTTCAAATCGCAGATCATGCAGTTGAATCCAAGGCTTGAGCCGGCATTGATTCACCGCCTGGCTCATGAGCAAAACCGTCGATACAAGATCTTGGTCGATCTGCAGCAGAAGCATTCTACTGCAGCTACCAACCGCAAGTGTAAATCTGGCGACTTTTGTACGGTTCAGGGAGGGCAACCCACTTTATTGCAGGACCCCAAGGCCCCGAACGACCCCGAGGCAGGTCAGATCCAGTTCCAAGTCACAGGTCTCAGTTATGGACACGAGCAACAGTATTCTCCAGGCGATTGTACAGGGGCCGCGGCGCCATTCCCTCCTGGTGTTCCCCCTCCTCCGGTCACTCGTCTTCCCGCCCGGTTTGAGTGCCCCATTTGTTTTGAAGTAAAAACGTTTCAAAAACCATCCGACTGGTCGAAACACGTCCACGAAGATGTGCAGCCATTTACTTGCACCTTCCCCCACTGCACTGAGCCAAAGTCATTCAAGCGTAAAGCGGACTGGGTTCGCCATGAGAACGAGAAGCACCGACACCTGGAGTGGTGGACCTGTACATTCCCCGAGTGCAACCACAAATGCTACCGTAAGGACAATTTCGTTCAGCATTTGGTCCGGGAACACAAAATGCCGGAACCCAAGATCAAAAAGACGGGTAAGGCCCCTGGCACCGTGGATGCTGAAACTGTGCCGAATAGCCGACGGGAGGAGGAGCTTGATCGATTATGGCATATGGTCGAAGAATGTCGGCATGACACTGCACAAGCCCCCCAGGAGGAGCCATGCCGGTTCTGCGGGAATGTCTGTAGCGAGTGGAGAAAGTTGTCCGTCCACCTTGGCAAACACCTGGAGCAGCTAGCCCTGCCCGTTTTGCGATTAGCAAAGCCGAGTAACGCTCCAATCAATGTCACCAACCCCAGCCAAGTGGAGCCGATTCCCGGATCATCGGCCGCAACCTATCCCTCTGCCACGCCGTATCACCCTGGACATGAATCAGCCGAGACTGCCTCGACCCATCTGCAGCCGCAGTATGCGATTCGAAACACTAGCACGCCCGCCAACCCTGCGTTCTCAATCAACAACGTTCCGCTGACAAATTATCCCACCATCTCCGACGGCGAACTTTCCATGGAGCCTGAGTCCATGACGGACTCACTTACCCCTGATCAGTTCCCAGGGTACACGCACGCGACGGGCCAATTCGGCCAAACTACGCTTCACCCCGCTCAGGCCCAGGCGTATCCCCTGCATCAGAACTCGGTGACATACCCACCGCCTTATAACGCAGTTCCGAGATCGAGAACCCCCGAGGCAGATCTCATGCTGCAACACCCGTATCCTCTCGCCCAGTTTCTCCCTCATCACCCTCTGTACCCTGATGGGAACTACCCGGCTTACCAACCCATGGAGTCTAGCATCCCCTACAGCTCTGCGACCTACTCTTCTGGGTGTTCATCCCGAATGTGATTATAGATACGATGCCCCCCGAGATCGCCTTCCCCCCTTCCTTTCTTCTTTCTTTACTGTCTATTCCCCTCCCCCGTTCTGTTGTCAATTCCCCCACCTCAGCTGCATCATAATAGATGGCGCGTGATCAGTAGAGGGAATTCCTGTACCATTTTTCCAGCACCAGAGAGTTATGCAAGCAAGCCCTAATCTTGTGCATTTCTGGAATGATGTCTGTGATGATTTAACATACTCCTTTTTTTTTATTCCCCCTTTTCTTCTAACGTATGCCTTGAATATCTCTGTGCATGTTTCGGGCGCTCAGGAATCCTGTTTCAGACCGAATGGCGTATATGCTAAACGGCGATGTGTATGGCATATGAGAGATCAGATTTATGTTTTGGCTTTTCCTCTTTTGTACTAGGGTATTCCCACTTTGCATAATGATTCCACGGTATAGAATTTTGGGAACCTTGGAAGGTCTGTGAAGTTGTGACGGACCCGGAAGGCGGTCTAGGATCTATAAAAAGACGCCTCCACGCAATATTCTTCTCAAGCATCCATCTAGTCAATCAATATCCTTTAGGCCTGTGGCCTCCAAACCTTTATCTTGTTTCTCATAATGTCTTGTTTTGGCAGAATTACATATGCACTCTTTTGTGATACCTGGAATAATGTATTTTTGTTCGAGTGGCGCTCTAATGAAAATGCATCGACCCACTTGGGGGAATATTGGAGATGTATTGAAGATACGATGACCATTTTGACAATTTGACATCGGAAATGGAAAGGAATAAGATTGAATACCAGAAAACTATGCGCTGTTTCCATTTTAATAATTGATTTGATTATTGTTTCCCCAGGACTTTCCCCCTGATTTGGACTAACATCCAAGTCCGGCGTTGCCCTGACAACCACATGCACCTCCACCTTGTTGATGCACAGCGACGGATATGAACGGGCTGGACTTGTTTGCCCAGTCGATCCTCTTTACTCCTCTTCTGCTTGTGTGTCGAGCTTTAATATTTTGATATTGTACTCACATTCCTCCATCCCTCAAACCTCAACTATTCATCTGTCGAATCAGACAGATCCACGCCCACACTGTCTTGTCTTCGAGAGACGGAGACTGATACTCATTGTTGTCTCGTCAATACCCACCTCAGGTGTCATACTATGAGGCAGTAAGTTGAAAGAAAGACACCACATTCCACGTTCTATCATGAACCATCCGCCATCCAATTACGGCGACGCGCCGCCCGCATACCTCAACCACGACACGGGTTCCTATCTGTCCGATCCCGAGTCTCCGACCAATGCCTCGCGTCTCAATGGAGCAACTATGCGCTTGTTGCCAAGTGGTGACGGCGCCGATGATTTAGCTAGTAGCTATAGGGCTCCTTCGCCTTCTCATTATGACCCAGATTATGAACACACTCCGTATGTACTGCCCAATCCCCTCTCGACCCTGTCCGTTTTCACATTCCAGTGGTCTCCCTCGCGACAGAACCACGTGCACCACCCCAAATCCAACTCCTTCATTGGCGTGAGGGAGAGGCTGGGAGAAAATCTTGTGTCTTCGGCAATTGCCGGTCAATCGCATTGCTGCTGGGCTCGAGCCAACTCCTTCCATGCTGTTTGGTTGATCATCCTCCCCGTAAACATTGTATACTTGACACTCCCAGTATATTGTTTACCGTTCCATCCCAACCCCACCTCCACCTCCACATTGGCCCTCTTCCTGCCCTCTTCGAGGCAAAATGGAACGTCTTCCAAGACCAAGATCTAACATCAGAGGACGAAATTCTAGGACCAGACAAGATCGAAGCTATGATCATTACTACGAGATGCCCAGTGTTTCTTCCCCTTCGCGTCCACCATCTAGCTTGGCTAGTGGACCCAACATCCCGCCTCCCACAGCAAGCCTCGCAGACACTTCTGTTTATCCATCTATTCCCCCACGCACAGGATCGCCAATTCGCCCATGGAGCCCATCACACATCCGACCACCGTCCGTGTCAAGTGTTGGATATGAACGCGCTGATATAAACGGTAGCCCGAGGCCCGGTACGCCCAGCTCAAGATATGGGGGTAGCCCCCGTCGACCATTGCCTCCAGCGCCTTTGTTCTCCGGGCCAAAATCAACAGTGGATACAAGCATCGATATTGGAGATGCCCATGGTGAAGATCCATTCGGCGGTGATGGCCGCACAATTCACCACACTTCGCGTGGTAGCGTCCGATCATTCATGAGCGAATCGACAATGTTGGGAGACGAGAAAGATGGCATGTCAAAGGTCGACCTTGACGATGATGACGATGAATCGCACGTTCTGGATCCCAACCTCCATTATGGCCCAGCACCCGACAAGCAGGGGCGTCGTGGTGTCCGATCCAAGCAGGTCGCCAAAAAGGAAGTTCAGCTGGTCAACGGCGAGCTTATTTTGGAGTGCAAAATTCCAACCATTCTTCACAGCTTCCTGCCCCGCCGCGACGAGCGGGAGTTCACACACATGCGATATACCGCTGTCACATCCGATCCGGACGATTACGGCGAACGCGGATATAAGCTTCGCCAGCAGATTGGCAGTACAACTCGCGAGACAGAGCTGTTTATTTGTATCACCATGTACAACGAAGATGAGATTGGTTTCACCCGTACCATGCACGGTGTTATGCGAAATATCAGCCACTTTTGCTCGCGCACCAAGTCGCGTACTTGGGGCCGTGATGGATGGAAGAAGATTGTCGTTTGCATTGTCGCTGATGGACGTAAGAAAGTCCACCCACGTACGCTGAATGCATTGGCCGCCCTCGGTGTCTACCAGGAGGGTATTGCGAAGAATATTGTCAACCAAAAGGAAGTTCAGGCACACGTGTACGAGTACACCACCCAGGTCTCGCTTGACGACGATCTCAAGTTCAAGGGTGCTGAGAAAGGAATCGTGCCGTGCCAGGTTATCTTCTGTTTGAAGGAGCACAACAAGAAGAAGCTGAACTCCCACCGATGGTTCTTCAATGCTTTCGGTCGTGCCCTTCAACCCAACATTTGTATTTTGCTCGATGTTGGAACTAGACCAGAGCCAATGGCTCTCTACCACTTGTGGAAGGCATTCGATCAGGACTCCAATGTTGCCGGCGCTGCTGGTGAAATCAAGGCTGCGAAGGGTAAAAACATGCTCGGTCTGCTAAACCCTCTTGTGGCAAGTCAGAACTTCGAATACAAGATGTCCAACATTCTCGACAAGCCACTTGAATCGGTCTTCGGTTACATTACCGTCTTGCCTGGTGCGCTTAGTGCTTACCGGTTCTTTGCCCTGCAAAACGACGCAGATGGCCATGGCCCTCTCAACCAATATTTCAAGGGTGAAACACTCCACGGTCAAGATGCAGATGTTTTCACCGCCAACATGTACCTGGCTGAAGATCGTATTCTTTGCTGGGAGTTGGTTGCCAAGCGGGAAGAGAGATGGGTGTTGAAGTTTGTTAAGAACGCTGTTGGAGAAACTGACGTGCCGGACTCGGTCCCTGAGTTCATCTCCCAGCGCCGAAGATGGCTGAACGGTGCTTTCTTCGCCGCTGTGTACTCGATTTTCAATGCCAAGCAGATATGGAAGACAGATCACACTTTTTCCCGGAAGATCTTGCTTCATATCGAGTTCTTTTATCAATTCCTTAACCTGCTGTTTACTTACTTTGGTCTTGTGAGGGTTTATCTTTTCTTCTCCTTTTGGGACGTCCACTGACTTTTTCTCTAGGCCAATTTCTACCTCGCTTTCTACTTCATTGCTGGCTCTTTGACTGATGAGAAGCTTGATCCGTTCGGTCACAATATGGGCAAATACATCTTCATTGTTTTGCGCTATGCTTGTATTCTGGTTATGTGTTTGCAGTTTATTATCTCGTTGGGTAATCGACCGCAAGGGTGAGTCCCACAATAACTTCATCCTACATTGCGACTTGACTGACAACTTTTTTTTAAGTGCCAAAAATCTCTATCTCACTGGTATCATTGTGTACGCCATTATCATGTTCTACACCGTCTTCTGTGCCCTCTTCTTGGTCGTCAAAGAGTTACTCGCACGGGCTGGTGTCGGAAGCGATGACATGGAAGTCGGGGACGGCCTAATGATGAACATCGTAATTTCCATGTTGTCAACTGTCGGCCTTTACTTCTACACCTCGTTCCTCTACCTGGATCCGTGGCACATGTTTACCTCTTCCATTCAATACTTCCTCCTCATGCCCAGCTACATCTGCATCCTCCAAGTTTACGCCTTCTGCAACACTCACGACGTGACCTGGGGAACCAAAGGTGACAACGTGGTCAACACTGATCTCGGAGCAGCGAAGACCATCAACGGTTCAACTGTCGTCATCGAGATGCCCTCCGAACAACTCGATATTGACTCCGGCTACGACGCGGCCCTCCGCAACCTCCGCGATCGCCTCGAGGTCCCGGAGCCCCCGCCATCAGACTCTCAGATGCAGGAGGACTACTACCGTGCCGTCCGTACTTACATGGTATCCATCTGGATGGTCGCGAACGTAATCCTCGGCATGGCTGTGTCCGAAATCTACGGTATTGAAGCAGGTGGTACGAACATCTACCTCGCTATCATCTTGTGGTCTGTGGCTGTCCTCGCTGCTATTCGTGCTATTGGTTCTACTACCTATGCCATCTTGAACGTCGTTCAGAAAATCGTTGAAGGAAAGACGAAATTCGAGGCGGGTAACATGACAAACTTTGCCCCCAGCGCTTTCGGTGGTTCGAGTGCGGCTGCTTCCTCTGAATCTGGAGCGGCCTCCTCCCGTCCTGTGCGCTATGGCGGCGGTGCATCCTTCAAGGATAAACTTGCCGAGGCTCGTTGGAGTGCTGGCAGGACCGTCGGAAAAGCTATGTTCTGGCGTAAGTAGATTGATCAAGATGATCTCTTSTTGTGCTTTCTTTCTGATTCTTTTGCGGGGTTTTTCTTGTTTGGGGTTGGCCTTGTATCTTGGCTTTCCTGGCTCTCGTGGAGTTCTTTGATTTGGGCTTTCTTTTGAGATATCAGGTGTTGAATCTTCTTTTTTTTTTCTTTCTCTTTATGATGGAAATATTGTCACGATGGTGCTCTTCTTTTTTCTTCCTTTTTTTTTTTTTTACCTTTTATGTTCGCTGTCCTCTCTTTCCAGATACCTGGACATGTGTATTGATGGATGTACTTATGCGCTCTGTTTTGGCTGGAATTAATGCATTGGATGATTCAAAAAATGACTGCACTTCATTTGATATCCCGTGATCTTTTCAACTTTTTGTATCCTCCTATTCTGGTAGGCATCGACACTCGCAATTCTCAATTCTAACACCAGACTCCGCTAAAATTGAAAATTTATGCACAAAGTTCGTATACTGAACATTCTGAAGAATGAAGTTGTTCTTCAAATATAACTCTAGGATACCTTGGATATGATTTTACCCTCATGATGTTATTACCGGTTGATAGATTCTAGCCGAGGTAAACTATCCTTTCCGCTACTGACTCACTCTCTCGTCCCAATGGCACAACTCAAACTTGATAAATCATTATATTTTCGTACTGATCTAGTTATCATGAAGCATAAATATAACCTGAGATTGATTCCAATAGTGATGCTTGTGATTCAAAATAGGTGCTAGCTTGTTTACCCTGAAGACACTCACCCCGCGCCGGTAAACACGGCAGTGTGGACAAGTCCACGGGTGCTTTTATATCGACTGACTAATAACTTTGAGGGGTCTCGACTTTTTTTGGTTAATTCCTTTGGATTCTGGCTACAGTTTTGATAATATTTCTTGAACTTATTCGTTGTTGAACATGTTCTCAGAAGAAAGCAAAACGGCAGATACTGAGGCCACAGATCTAGCACATATCACGAAAGATGAAGAGTCCGAAATACCCTCTACCTTTGCTGTAAAAAGTAAAGTGCACGGCTGCCTCCAAGTTATCGGTGCTTTCTTTATATTTTTCAATGTCTGGTATGTTAATATGTCAACTACCTTTCGAGCTAAAATATAACAAAACTAACATCCTTCCAGGGGTCTAAACCTCGCATTTGGGTCATTTCAAAGTTACTATGCACTCACCTACATCCCATCATCGACATCATCCGACATCGCCTGGATTGGAACAATCCAGTCTTGGCTCCTAATTGTCGGCGGGCTACTATCCGGCCCACTCTTCGACCTCGGCTACAACAAGACCATGATTTTCGTTGGAAGTATCCTAGGTGTAATTGGTATAATGATGCTCAGTCTTGCACATACGTACTACGCCATATTCCTAAGTCAGGGAGTCTGCGTGGGCTTCGGATTTGGATTGCTTTATGTCCCCGCTATTACATTGGTCAGCCGTTCTTTCACAACAAGAAGGGCTGTTGCGTTAGGTGTGTCGAGTAGCGGTGCACCTGTCGGGGGCATCATCTACACTATCATGTTTAACCAGCTTATACCGAGGGTGGGGTTCCCCTGGACTGTTCGTCTCATGGCGTTCCTGATGTTGGCACTTTTCATCACGGCTGCTATTATGCTTCTGTGGCCGGAGAGACATGCAGTGAAGGTTATCGGACCCACTCAGCGCAGGAGCTTGATTGATTTGCGCGCTTTCAAGGATTTGCCTTTTTGGAGCTTCGCTATTGGGAATTTCTTCCTATACCTTGGTTATATCACCCCTTTCTACTACATCCCAACCTACGCGGAGACGAAACTGGGCACGTCGCGCTCAATGGCTTCTAATGTCCTGATGATTTCCCAAGCTTCTTCGGTTCTTGGCCGTGTTGTCTTGACTTTATTCGCTCATTATTATGGATCAATGATTTCTTGGATCATTTGCGGTGTACTCTCAGGTGTTCTGTGTATTTGTTGGATTAGTGCAGACAGTCTGGTACGATTTATTCTTTTTGCGGCCTTCTATGGTAAGTGATAGGTTCCTTTGTCTCATCGGTGCTCTATTTTTGACTCAAATCACAGGTGGTATCTCCGGGGCTTTGATTCCTCTTCCACCAAGCGTTTTCACTCACGTCTGTCCCGACCCCAAGAGTCTGGGAACTTGGCTTGGAATGGCACAGAGCTTGAGTAGCTTTGCGACTCTTGTAGGGCCACCAATAGCAGGCGCACTCGCTACAATTGGCTCCGATGGTAGTGCAGGTAGTGCAGATTTGAACTATCTGGGTATTCAATTGTTTAGTGGGATAGTCATGTGTTTTGGTGCATTTCAGTTGATCTTTTTGTGGTATTTACTATACACAAAGAGAGGCAAAACTGGTTTATTTTGATAAAGAGCTGTTTATAGTTCACAACATATTACTCTCAAATAATCTCTGTTATCTTTTAATGAATTGAATACCTACATATGTACATATGTACATATGTAGGTATAGTTCGGATAATCTACCTATCACGTTCTCCTGAAACCCTACTGTCACGGGATCTCGGGGTTCACAACCAATCACTCTAGCGTGAGTCATAGTACTTGAGAGCAGGGGATTAACCAAAATTAACAAAAGAAATACCATTGATACCATTTATACCTCGCATCGCTCTTGATTCTTACCCAGTAACTCCAGACAATAAAATCCCAAACATGGCATCACTACGCCCAAAAGGCCCACTAGTCCCCCTCACTCCAGCTCTACTACCAACGAGCCAAACAATCCCTGGGCGAACAATTCTCCTCGAGAAACTCTCCCCGAAGCACGCCGACGACCTCTTCACCCTCGCCGGTGGAGTTGAACCATCCAAGGAAGCCCTCTGGGACTACTTACCCGACGGGCCGTACCCGGATGCCGAAACCTTCAAAGCCAGCATTGTATCGAGATCCACTTCAACAGATCCATTCTTCTACGCAGTCATAGACAAACGTAACTCTCTTCCAACTTTTGGGAAAGCAATCGGATGTCTCTCTTTTATGCGCATGACCCCCGATCACCTGGGCATTGAAATCGGGAATATACTGTACTCGGGTGCGCTCCAGCGCACGACTGGCGCCACGGAGGCGGTCTATCTCCTGGCCCAGCATGCTTTCCATGATCTTGGGTATAGGAGATTGGAGTGGAAATGCAATTCGCTAAATGAGCCTTCACGGCGTGCGGCTTTACGCTTGGGATTCTCATTTGAAGGGGTCTTTCGGCAGCATATGATTGTTAAAGGGAGAAATAGGGATACGGCTTGGTTTTCTATTTTGAAGGACGAGTGGGATGCTTTGCTGAAGGCTGCCCTGGAGAAATGGCTGGATGCTGGGAATTTTGGGGCGGATGGTGGCCAGATTAGGTCACTACAGGATTTGAGAGCTCAGTTGGGTTGAGATATTGGGATGGGAAAATGTTGCAGTTAACCCCGCTTGCCTATACATTATAGAAAGTATATAGAAATGTCTACGGAGTACTAATTTCGACATTTTGATCTTCACCTTTATCCTTTATAGAAGATCGACGGCACTATTGAAGACCAACAGGGGCAGCTCCACCAGCCCCACCGTTCAGCAGGGCTCGAGGGAGTTGAAGTTAGAAGGACTCGAGCATACTTAGTAGTTACATTCTATGTGGAGTATGTCAAACAACTATGTTGTATGTTGTATGTGACGGATCTAGCTGTGACGAGGCCTACATAAAAGAGAAATCCGAGAGATCCGAGATCGACTTGACCGATGTTCTCCGAGATCTCGCAAACCCATCTTATCGAAGTTCTCCATCAAAACCTCTATGATTGGAAGATGTTCACATTCCTAAAGTTCAACGAATAGATGCAGTCCGGTTCATCAACCCAGATCCTTTAGCGGGTCCCATTTTCGGCTGAACGACGATGCACACTCTCGTTCCTATACTTCTGTACTTCTGTACTTCTGTACTTCTGTTCAGCTTCGCAACAAATGGCGAAAATGGTAACTGTTCGTATGCACAAGAAAACCTATAAATACCCCCATATTGCCCCGATTGCCCCTAGCACAACCAAATCATCATCGTCACCTCCGACAATTCAATCTATTTCCCAAATTGTCCACATTAAGAATGCCACGTGAAACCTTACCCACCAGAGAATACGGCTTCAACCCCAGCCAAGGAGTGAACTGGTCCGACTACCTCACCTTCCGCCCAATCTACCCACCCTCCTTCTTCGAAAAAGCCTTCACCTACCACTCCCAAAAGCCCCACGCCGCCTGGTCCGTTGCCCAAGACATTGGCGCCGGCTGTGGAATTGTCTCGTCAAGTCTAGCTCCCCGCTTCAACGAAGTGATCGTCTCAGACCCGAACGACGGGTACACCGCACTCGCTCGCAGAGTCCTAGTTGAGGAATCCCGTCTGCCTGAATCCAGGTTCCGGTTCCTGCAGGAAAGCGCCGAAAGGAGCTCTGTGCAGTCTGGCTCGGTCGACTTTATCATGGCATGCGAGTGTATTCACTGGACGAGGCCGAATGTTGCGATTGGGGAGTTTGCACGGGAATTACGCGCGGGTGGGACGCTTGTTATTACACATTATAATTATCCGCGCATTGTTGGGAACGAGAGGGCTCAGAGGGCATGGGAGGATGTTTGTTCGTTTTATGCGGGTGAGGTTCATGACCCGATGCTTGACCATGCCTTGAGGATTTTAAATTCTGGCACTGAGGCCCTAGGGTTCCCCGTGGAGGATTGGGAAGGGGTGAAGAGGTTGTATGTTAATGCTCAGGGGACTATTGAGGCATTTAAGATTAATGATCGAATCGGGGAGAGTCAGGTTAGGGATGGGGAGGAGATTATTTGGGAGGAAGATGATGCGGATTGGATGGATGAGCAGGACTGTGACTGGTTTAGGGGCTATGCATCTACCTGGACGACACCGAGTGTATCAGAGTCGGAAATTAATCCGCTTTGGGATGAGATGGAGAGGGCCTTTGAGGGGAAGAAAGTGAAGACTGCTACTCCGCTTGCTATGGTCTTTGCTACGAAGAGACATAGCTTGACGTGTAAATGATAAACAAGTAAAACTAATCAAAGAAATTTGTATCCATTCCCCAATTCCCTCAATCCCTCAAAGCTTGGAGTGCCATTTCTCTCTAACAATCTCCTCGACAGCCTTGGCCGCTGCTAGGGTCTCTTCGTCCTTGAACCGCCTCCCAGCAATCTGCAATCCCACCGACGCGCCCTCGTATCTCTCCGGGTCCTGGTACTTCCGCCATTCCCTCTCGTCAACCTCATCCCTGGGAACATACTTCCTGTCCTCCTCCGACAACACATCTACCTTGGGATCCACAGTGATTCCAGATGGGAACACTACAGAAGGCAGGTCCACCAAGTTCCAAATTGCAGTATAATTCCAATACTGCGACTCGCCCATCACCGCCGCGGCAGCAGGATATGTCGGGGAGAGAATAAAGTCAACACCGCGACTATTGATCAGGGCGTGGTACTCGTCTCTATAGAGGTCGCGCTGGTCGTGCAAGACCCATGCCTCCGGGTGAGAAAGAGGCGTGCTTCGACCATAGGAGAGAGCCCAATCGGTTAGTGGGCGTGCTGGTTCGCCCGACTCGGCAAGTAGCTCACGTTGCTTGCTGCCAGCATCAGGGTAGTATAGGGCGCGCTGAGCAATGTTAGCGTTATAGCGTGCGTGTCCAGAGAATAATTGGCACTTACAATAACTTCCCAACCATGCTGGTGCTTATACGGCTTCCAGTCTACGACTTTCACACCTGCCGATACCAGCTTCTCCTTGGCATGTCGCAAAGCGCGAGTGATAGGTGGATGGGGGCGGACGCAGCTTGGAAAATGGATTAGCACACTGTCTGCAGACATATGTTTGGCTCACGACATACCCATCATCCCACATAATAGCCACAGTCATATCCTGCTTCGGAGCAGCCGTCTTCCAAGGCACAGGCATCAGCGACGTCTCAATATTCCAAGGCTCTTGCTCCAATACTGCTTTCTGGAACAGCTCTAGGTCCTCAATCGAGCAACTAGCCATCGGACCCACCACGCCGCGGATTGTCTCCTGGCCCGAAGCAGCGACTTTAAGCCCTGTTGCCGGGTTCCGCAGTGAGGAAGGGCGGAAGCCATACACACCGCAAAATGCTGCGGGGCAGCGAATTGATCCGCCGATATCACTTCCAATCCCTAGTGGTGCGCAACGGAAGCCCATCGAGGCGCCTTCGCCACCTGAGGACCCGCCTGGACTTAGAGTGCGATTGAGTGGGTTCAATGTTGTGCCGGTGATGTTGTTGCTGCAGCACAGGTGCTAATATGGTGTTAGTTATGAGATATACCACTAATTTGAAATGTGTCGACGTACCATCAGTGACTGGGGTTGGTTAGTCCGCACGTGGAAAATGGCGCCGGCTTTGGATAAGAGTTGGAGGAGAAGGGCATCTTCCGTGGTGACTTTATCAACCCTGTTTTGCTTGTCAGTAGTGTAAGTTGTCGTGGTGGACTTCTACCCACCAAGCTACGTATCCTGTGTTGCAGGTTCGGTTCTTCATGGATACGTGTTCTTTCACACTGATTGGTATGCCATGCTATTTCATTAGAATCTTGCCGTTACAAACTTCAACAGGTAGGTATGTAGGCTTACCAGAGGCCCGACCAGCTTCCCAGTGCGTCTGTAGTACTCATCATGCTCTTTGGCGCGAGCGATTGCCTCATCTGCCATGAATTCCGTTGCGAAATTGAGCTAACAACCTTGTCAACACTGAAAGTACAAAACCGGGTTTCCCGATCCCACCAGTTGATGACCCAGCACGGCCCTCTTCAAGAATGCAACCACCACCTCTTCCGCGCTCAGTTTTCCATTGCCCATTTGGGTCACCAGTGCTGTGGCCGACATATCAGTGATGATGAGCTCACGCTCATTCAACAACCCGCTTTTCCGGGGGAAGTCCACCACACTTTTCTGCGAGACTGGCGGCAACCTGTCGACAGGGAGAAGCCATTGTTTCGGAATAGAATTATTCAAGATGTCTCTGCCTTTTTGGGCTTGGTTCTCCCAGTTACGAGTCATATTGAAGAGTGAAATTGAAATAGAAGATGGGCGGGGGTATACCTCTGGTGGTTTAGGAGGGTAAACTGGGATATATAAAGAGGAAAGAAAGACACAAGGCAGTTCTTCGTCCTATACATTTCCCCGCACACAATCCGTGTTGACTATCTCGGAATCGGAACTTGCTTTCCATTCAGACGTGTGGGGAAGAGAACTATATAGTTCTCATTGGTTAAGGGATGAAGATTGGAGTAAATTCCGTTCAGAGTTACTCAATATTGATAGGTTGTGGTCTTGTACACCTTTATATCAAATTGACAAAAAAAAAAAACAGATACCAAGGCCCTCCTAAAGAAAGCATCATGAATTAGGATATCAATGATAATCATATTAATAAAACATGAAAAAGAATAAAAAAAAGAAATCTCTCCCTCGGGGAATCGAACCCCGGTCTCCCGCGCTTATCGGTGTTAATGACAAGCGGAAATCATCACCACTAGACCAAGGAAGATGTGGATGGCTGAGTTACTGCTCGGCCACTTGGCTGGTTGATGGGAAGATTTGACCATGTTGACGTGATGGGAAGAAAATAATAGTATACATCCACAGTTCCCCAGTGCTCATCCACAGCAAGTCAATTGCTCACACACCGTCCCGCAGATAACCTGGCACCGGGATGATTCATGGGGAACCTCATCGGGTTCCGACAGTTCGGGCTGTAGTGTAACTGAGTGGATTCCATAGGCGTGGAAACACTCGTTGATCACCCTGGCTGTCTTCATAAAATTCTCGACCGAGTCGTCGGACACCACAACGTGCACTGAGGCAAGGGTCTTTTGTTGGTTCAGGCGCCAGATGTGGAGTTCGTGAATTGATGTGACGCCCTTGATCTTTGTGAATGTTAGCAACGAAAAGAAATGGAAGGAAATGGAGATGGAAGCACCTTTTCTAGGTCGTGTTTGACATCGCACATATCAACCCCCGTGGGCACGCTTTCTAGCAGGATCATCCCAGCTCGGCGCACTGGAGAAGTGTCAGCTTCACTATTTTCTTTTAGCCATTTCTGCTGGAGCCACCCTTACTTAGAGGGAAAGACGACATAATAATGAGGATGGCAATGAACATGCTCACACCGGGATCGGCATAGTATCGGCCAGTATGGGGTGCTGCGAGCCAGATAATCAGACCGGCCGCCATGACGCCCAGGTTATTTATTGCATCGCCGATGACGTGAAGCATCACTCCCATCATGCCCAGATCACCGTGGTCGTGGCCACCATGACCATGGCTGTGGCCGCCTGAGTCTGCACAGTGATGCTTTCCGGAATGAAGATGTTCGTGATCGTCATGCTAAGCTTGTGTCAGCCTGTATCCATTGGCTGAATCTCTCAAACTTTTGCAGCCTACCTTGGTGCTGGAATCATGACATTCTTCGCCGAGGTGAAGAACCGGTGTCTCAATTGTGGGTGATAGGCTATGATTATGACTGTGTTCATGTTCATGTCCATGTTCTGGGCACCGTCAGCGTGATATATAATAATAATCCCACGAACCCTACCGTGAAGGAAGACTACGCTGATAATATTCAGACCCAATCCGACACATCCAATGGCGAACATCATCTTGGGGTTGTGGACATCTACATGCACCGTCAGTTAATGATCAAAGGGGATCAACATCCAATCTGGACGATAGCACTCACGTTGCAGGGAAATAAATCGCTCAATGGACTGCAAAAATATACTAATACCCAACCCTAACAGAAGAACACCATTAAAAAAGGCACCGAGCAGCTGAGCCCGCTGCCAACCAAAAGTAAGCTCCTTAGGCGAGTCACTGCGCTCGGATTTCTACATCTCACATCAGCACCAGAACCACCACACAACCGAGCACACTGTACCTTCAATGCAACCAGAGCAATAATAAATCCAACTAAATCATTCAGCTGCGATGTATGTTAGCCAGCCAAAATCTCCAACTCCGCATCTGAAAACGCCTACATAGTGGAAAGCATCCGCAATCAGAGCAATAGAGTGGGTATAGAAGCCCACTAGCCCGGTATCAGCACATCGACGTCCATACCAAAAACAACTACTAGCAAAACCAAGAAAGAGGGCAACCGACGCGAAATCTCAGCCAGAAAGAAACATGTCGATATGCCAATCACAACGCTCAGCCGTGTCGAACGCGATAGATGAAGTCCCATGACTGCGGATATCCAATATCGGAAAGAAATGAAATGGAACGGAACAAAAGTCCAGAAACATAACTTGTCATTTACGAAAGGGACACTTTTTCCGCTGCGAGATCGTGAATACTTCTGCCTTCCAGAGTCTTGGGTTCAGAAAGCAATGGCTGGTCCCAACATTCCCGTGTAACTCTTCGTCTTGAAACGTGGCCTACCAGGTAACTTCGACTATGAGATACGGGGATGTGGTATGCGGGGAAATGAGTACAAAGGGAGGGGGGGTTCTGGTAATTAGTTGGGCTCAAACGATTTGATGTCTCTGCATCATTGCTAATGGCGGTTGGGGTATGTTATATGGGAAGGGTTAGGCATAACTACGAAGCGCTGCAGCTCCATACAAAAGAATCTGTCAGAGGACCTTGACAGCTTGGAATCTGCCAGGAACATATTTACCCCAGCCCTACAGGAGCTTGTGGATTGGGGTTGTGTTTTGCAGATCAGTCGAAGAATGTAGGCTTAACACTTACGCAGTGTATCACAGCATCTGAATGTGAGATGCACCTATACAACCCTGAATTCGTGATTGAGATTTTGTTTGACAAAAAGGGATAGAACCTTCGAAATATGGATTGAAACAAAAGAAAGATTTTCATACAAATTTCATGGTCACATATCCAATTGATTTTCACACAAAGCACCAACTCAAGCAGCAATCTGGTCAGAAAGTCCATCCAACTCACGCGCCCAGTTACGGTGTCGAGAAATATGCCAGATAAACTGCTCAGCCAGACCCTTCGCATCAGGCCCAACCGTGCCCACCTTCAACAACGAAACCGCATCTCCATAGCCCGTAACAACACCATATGACTCCTTTAGCGGAGAACCACTCTGCGCAACCTCGACCTCGGGAAGCCCGATCTGCTTCTCAATAAACGGCACAGCCTCATTAGCACCAGCGATGGCCTTAAGATGAGCAAAGGACTCGGAGATCCAGTGCTTAAAAACGCCATTCTTCAACAGCGCTTGGATGTGCTTTCCACCAGGCACGTAGACCGCATCGAACAGTGTCGACCGCGCCCCAGAATAGAAGTGATCGGGGATAACCTTCTGCCCAGACTCGGCAGTCACACCCTGGCGCTGCGCACCGATCGTGAAAACAAACGCGCCGCGTTCATTAAGCGCTTGTTTCATCGTGGTATACTGGTTGAAGTCGAATTCGTCGGCAAGCAGGATGGCAACGCGGCGTGTCGCGATAATGGGTTTCTCCGGCATGAATTCAAGCTGGCTCAGACCCTTGGCTTTGTTGCCCTTGTTTTCTTTTAGCGGTTTCAGGGGTGTGTCGCCACCGACGTTCTTCGCGACGGTCTTGGCTAGGTCTAGATCGATCGCTGATAGACGCTCTGTCATGCGCTTGTAGACGACAGGGTCATCGCAGTGGTCCAGCTCGAAGGAGAATGCCTTCGCTACGTGTATCTTTTCAATCGGTGAGAGCGAGTTGTAGAATACCTGCGCCTGGTTGAAGTGCTCCTTGAACTTATCTGACAGCGCACGCTTCTTTGTGCCCTGCTCCTTCTGCGGGTAGGAGACGAAGCCGCCCTGTTCTGCTGTCGCGGGCGGGTTGGCCTCGAATCGGTTCGGCCAGTAGTTCACCTTGCCCTTTGTGATGCGGTGTCTGCCCTGCCCGTCGCGGTTGACTAAGCTCATGTATGGACATACCGGCCGGTTGATAGGCAGTTCCTCCCAGTTCGGCCCGAGTCGCGAAATTTGCGTGTCGAAGTATGAGAAGTTGCGGCCTTGAAGGAGAGGGTCATCGGAGAAGTCGATGCCGGGCACAATGTGGCTCGTGCAGAATGCGACCTGCTCGGTCTGAGGGAAGAACTCGTCAACATTGCGGTTGAGCTCTATCTCGCCGATGTAACGGATGGGCACTAGCTCTTCGGGCCAGACCTTCGTGGCGTCCAGAGGGTCGAACTCGAAGCTGTCAACCTTCTCTTCGGGCATGAGCTGCATACCGAACTTCCAGCGTGGGAAGTGTCCTGCCTCGATCGCCTCCCCTAGGTCTTTCCGGTGGAAGTCGGGATCCTGGCCGCCGATCTTTAGCGCCTCATCCCAGACCAGCGAGTGCACACCCAACTCTGGGGTGAAGTGGAACTTGACGAAATGACGCTTGCCAGCCTTGTTAATCAAGGAAAAGGTGTTCACACCGAATCCCTGCATCATCCGGAAGGACCGCGGAATAGCTCTATCGGACATGATCTGCCACGAACCGCGTCAGCAACAACGACCGAAACAGGAACAAGATATACTAACCCACTGATTCATATGCGTGACCTCCGAGTGCATATACTGAAAATCCCAAAAGTTATTATGCGCAGACTGAGCCTGCGGCACCTCGTTTTGCGGCTCGGGTTTAACAGAATGAACGACATCAGGGAACTTGATCGCGTCCTGAATAAAGAAGACAGGAATGTTATTCCCGACAATATCCCAGTTTCCCTCCGCGGTATACATCTTGATGGCGAACCCGCGCACATCGCGCACCGTATCCGCGCTGCCCTTGCTACCCTGCACAGTCGAGAACCGCACGAACAGCGGCGTCTCCCGGCTGGTATCGGTCAGGACCCCGGCGGTTGTTACGTCTTCGGCGCTCTCGTATAGTTTGAATTTGCCAAAGGCACCTGTTCCTCGCGCGTGAACTACTCGCTCTGGGATGCGTTCATGGTCGAAGCGCGTTATCTAGTGTTGGTTAGTTGTTTGTCTGGATATAGATTGGTGTATGTGTGAATGCATGAATGTGGGCGTACACGTACCTTCTCACGGGCGATTTGGTCTTCTAGGAGTGAGGACCCGGTCTTCTTTTCGTCTACGATGCGGAGCCATTGGTCTGGGTTGGAGATTCTGACACCATGGTCGGTTGTCATGTGCTGCTTGTCCTGGATGTCGACGGTGTCCTTTTGTAGATCGGCATATTTGCCATCTGCGGTCTTGGAGTTTGGATTGGTTGCCATGGTATGTGTGGTTTGATATCGATGATACCAAGAGGTGGAAAGAGTAGACAGAAGTGTGTATCAGGCTGAGTTTTCCACTTTACCTATAAAAACTAAGCTGATCACTGTGCAATCCCCCAAGTACGACGTCAATGATGTAATGCCCCCAGTTACATCGATCAACGAAATGGAATTGTACAACTATGGAAAGCGGATACCCAAGTCATCGAGTCCAGGATGGAATAAGCCGCTATGCAGGAAATGACCATAGTATGACCTACCCCCCGTAACCCGGGCGCTTTACCAACCAATGCCGACAGGAGAACCTATAATGAAGTAAAATAGACAATAGGTATTGCGAATTGCACCTTTTTCATTGGTGGGGCAATTTCCTGCAGGCCACCAAGGTGGAGCTATATAGCTTGTTAACCTTTGCCTGTGCTGTCTGGGTGGTCAGTCATGGGGAGTTCCCACTGGCAATACAAGGCATAAGCACTTTGAGATAGTGGGGTCATGTCAATTGCAGGTGATGACGCGAACTTAACTGGATTTGGGCTGCTTAGTGGACATCTTGGATTATCCTGGAGAACCAGAGTGTGACGTCACCTGATATCATAGTGGAAATCATGTCCGAGTATTTCAAATAATGCAAGATGTATCATGGGGATATCATGGGGAAACTGGCTTGAAGAATCAAATTAAGGTAGATCTATCTATGTACCAACCTTGGAAATATGTTATTTAAACAATCCATAGGGATAATACTTCCAAAAGCTATGCTATATACACCAAACTCGATCTATGTGCACAGGTATCTCTCTATAGCACAATGTAGCGTCTGAACAAAAAAAGAAAGGAAAAGAAAGGCAAAGAGGACAAGTATCATCTACATATTATCCTCACTCCAATGACTCCTCGTCTTCTGCCAAGCGTCGTGCTCCTCCTTATTTTGCGCAGGAGTGTTTCCAAGCCCCAATCCGCGCTCCACCCACTCCTTACTTCCCATCTCAGAAAGACGGGAAAGCGCACGCGCAAACGCAAACCGCTCCTCGTCACCACTGAAAATAGACGTGTTCTTCAGCGCTTGCACGGACATGCCGAGGTCGTCCATCAGGTTGCGCATTGCGTCGGAGATATCTGAGTGGTCGCCGTCGCCTTTGAGGGTTTTCTTCACGTCGTTTTCGGAGATGAAAAGGTTCGTTAGGGGGACTTCGGTTGTGAGGACTAATTTGGCCTGTTGATGTGGAATGTTAATTGGCTGCATAATTAAAAGAAAATATGAACAGGGAGGTTGCTCGTTACTCACCCTGCTCTCATATACCGCATCGATAAAGGTAATAAAGCGTCTCGCCAGATCACGCTGGGTATGGTTCATGCTCGGCACGTCCGTGACAATGAACGCATCGTAATGCCGGACAAGCTCGAGGTAGTCGGCTGCACCTGTCGCACTGCCGATGAGCTGCTGGAAGGTGAAGTTCGCAGCTTTACCGCTAGCACGGGGCACCTTGATTTCGCGGCCCCATACAATCTGCGAGTCTGAGTGCGGCGGGTCATTGATAGGATCGCCCAGGAACTCGAACCACTTGTCCGCATGCTGCTGTGCTTCCTCGCCCAGCGGGTGGTGGTAGACGGCAGCCGGGGGCCGGGGGATTTTGCGGTAATCCGTTGGGGAGTTGAGGTTGATGACACCCAAATCGGTCTTGAGGAGGTTGATGCATGGGATGAAGGATTCACGTTGGATGCCGTTTTTGTACAGGTCGTCTGGATGCCGGTTGGATGTGGTAACGAGAACGACGCCGTGGGACATGAGGATCTCGAGAAGCCTGGTTATTGGATTGTCAGCTGGGGCTTTTGATAAGATCCTGTCCGTAAAGAGAAAGAGCACACGTACCGTCGCAGGATCATTGCATCGGCTACATCCGTACACTGAAACTCGTCAAAGCAAAGCACGCCCGCGAGCTCGGCAATATCGGCCGCAACCATCGGCAGCGCATCGAAGTCATTTCCATACTTCATCTTCACTACGTGCATGCGCTTATGTACGTCCTGCATGAAGTTGTGGAAGTGAATGCGCGTCTTGTTCTTGATATTCGGCGGCAGCGTATCGAAGAACAGATCCATCAACATAGTCTTGCCGCACCCGACATCGCCATACATGTACAGCCCCTTCGGGAGGTTATCGGGGATAGCAGACTTTCCCCTCTTCTTCGCGCCACCGCCGAACAGAGACCCGAAGAAGGACGACTTTTGCTCGGGGTCCAGAGACTCGGGCTTGGGGTGAACGACTTTAGGCGGGTTGTAATCTTTCAGCGCTTCAAAGAGGTCCTGTAGATTTTGGATAATCCCTATGGAATCGGCGCATGTCAGCCTAGAACTGTGCGCCGGAGTTGGCCACGACATACCTCTCTGATACTCATCATCCCTCAGTCTCCCCTCCTGCACACGCACATCATATTCCCTCATGGGCCCATCGTGCGCCGGAGCGGTGGTGTTCTTCTGGGCGTCCGAGACTGTAGCCAGACTGCGCCTCGGTGATTGAACAGCCAGCTGGGGGTGGATCCTTCCTGAAGACACACATACCAGCGGAGACCGACTCGGCCGTCGTAGTGTATTGAGTGTTCTCTGTTCCGTGGCATAGGATCTACGAGCGGCACCCCGCAACGTCGTAGGGCGGAGGCCCCGAGGCGCCCGCAGCACGCCCGGGAAGCACTCCGCGCATAGCTTTGCCGATGGGCGGCTCATTGGCGTCCTTTTTTGGAGGTTATATGTGTTGCGACGGTGGACTCGGCGTCGGGTTTAACTGGCGGAGAGCGGTTGCAATGCGAAGGCGTTAACCGAGGTATTGTATC
>PKQL01000402.1:0-26269 GCA_002916455.1 Penicillium sp. CF05
GGGGTTTCTCATTTGCTCCGCGGAGGTAATAGGTTTCTTTTAAATGAATGCAAAATCTATTAAGTAGTCTCGAGTGCGGTCTACTTTTTCCGCTTCCTCCCAGTTAATTTCTCTATATATACTCACTATTGCATCGTTTCTATGGCCGACTATTCCTGGTCAGGGAAGAATTTCCCTGTTATCTATTAGCGCATACACTAAAAGCCGAACCATATAATCTCTTAATCTCTTCGGGGTTTTTAAATAGCCTAATCTGCCACATCCCGACTCTTCACGCTTCCCGAGGCCTTCCGAGTGGACATTACTCCAATTATCATACTTCCCCTTCTAACAATGGCTAGAGTGAGAGAAGCTTACGGCATACTGCAATGTATCAACTTCAAAATAGGACTTGAGATATCTCTTAGTATTTTCTTTCTGTGAAGAACAAGTGACCCCGCTAAGTGGAATCAAATAAACAGAATGGAGCCTGGCGGCCCAACTGTTTAGCTTAATATAACTATCCATGGGCAATGGAGATTAATGAGCGGAGCAAATGCACTACGCAATATGTACATGCATATTTACTAGCAGGCATTGGGTTCCTGAAGCAAAGAGATCAATTATGAAGAGAACAAAAGAAGCCACGAAGAACATGCAGCAGGCCTAATCGGATTAATTATCCAGTCCACATAATAGGGCATTTATACATACTCTGTATATACCCGCTAGACAGATACTCCCTAACCTATTGAGGCAGGACCCTTCTACATATTAGTGTCGAATGATATCAATTTTTGTGTGGATATTTCCCCTGCACCTATTGCTGTAAACGGTGTCTAAGTGGGGTAGATGAGGATTGTCTTTATTGTTGCCTGGTTTCGAATAGATGAATGTCTGATTTGACATGGTCTGATCAGTTGCAATGCGCACTGGGGTGGAAAGCCGATCGTAGTACTCCGGACTCCGCGTTCCTTTTTGGGGCATTACAAGTATGTATCGAGTACACGGTTTTCTTGT
This sequence comes from Penicillium sp. CF05, assembly GCA_002916455.1. Classification (NCBI taxonomy): domain Eukaryota; kingdom Fungi; phylum Ascomycota; class Eurotiomycetes; order Eurotiales; family Aspergillaceae; genus Penicillium; species Penicillium sp. CF05. The sequence continues at coordinate 1,000 of PKQL01000402.1, forward strand.
GCATGTTGCTCTTTAGACCAAATATTGAGTACTTAGCTCACCTAAGTACATGCATAACCAAAACGGATGAAGTCGGTTTGGGTCGATCTTACACGTCATCTATCAGATGGTTAGAGATGAATTTGGCAAAACGTAGACACCAAAATTACCTATATGTTGTATTTCCCACACTTTGAGACATATGTTATGTGAAGTAACGCTGGACGGGCCGTTGTCATGGGACGATCTGCCGTCCTCTTGACCACATCAGGTTAGGAGGTCATTCCTTTATGCAAGACATTGCAAGACATCCTATTTCAAAATGGGAAATCATTTTAAAACCATCGATATTTGTGAAGGTGCTTCATACGGTACTTACACAAAGATATTCTTTTTTTTTTTTTCCCTCTCTCTGTGGTTCTTTATCAATCCGCTGGCAACAACTGAACACTGAATTTACAGATTCCTGGCATGTTCGGTTCTATGCCCTTGGGTCATTCTTACTCGCAGATGAGACTTTGGTCACCCGGAAAAGCCTGTGAGTGATGCACAGCTTCGCAGGTGCAAGCTACCTGGGAGGGACTACCCGCGGGCTTTATAAGGCTGTATTCTGCTAAGCACATATAGATCCCTGTTTATTTAATCCAATTTATCTTCATCCCACTTCAAAATTTAAATCATGAATACAGGATAAATCTCGTTACTATCCGTTCTCACTCGACCTGATTATTTCATCTTCTTTTCTTCTCCAATATGCCATCTATCCGTCACCACAGAAGGCACCACACATGGCCGCAGTGCGGCTCAGAACTGTTTATGCGTGAACCTCGCGGCCTGGAAATACATGTATCCAAGCTAGATGGTGGCCCCACAGCTTACATCCCACTGTCTTTTCAACAAGCTGTGGCGGCTCCGCTCAGCACAGAAGAGTTGCTTTGTGATGATATGGGAATGCCAGAGATTTCCCGTCAACCAAAAAGAATGCCTCGTCTCTGGTTCCGATCATCCACCAAGGGAAGAAACGACCAGAGCTCCCTGCCGGGATCGTCGGGGCAGACGAAACAGGCTTACCGGAGTGTTCTGCGTCGGTTGACACGTCGGCCACCGTTGAACAAAACTCGCTCTTTGGTTGTCGTCCCTTCAAATATGAGATCCGATGATCCATACATAGTGTCTGGTTTGGTAGCACCTCGGAATTTGGCTAAGCAAGCTGGTTTCTCGGACACAGGCAGGGTGAGATCGTCTGTGGCTAAAGCTGATGCAGCAAGATTCGTGGGCGAAAGACGACATCGGAGGTGTCATTCTGAACAACCACGCGCATGGAGAAAGCCGAGCGCTACATTGTGGACTCTTCAGGAACACGAAGAATGATTGGCACTGGCGGTATTTGGACTATTTGTGCTAGCTTTGCATTGTAATTTTTGGTTAGACATGTTTTTTTTTTTTTTTTTTCTATAGTCATAGGGTTGAATTCTGAGAAGATCTGAGGTAATTCTAAAAGTTGGATGCAATTCAAGTCATAATTCAGAATAGAGCTTTCGACCAAGAAATTGTTCATATGTCCTGCTTTCTGGAATGCATTGCCTAAGAGCATATTTTCAATGCTATAGGATGTTCACCTATAGAAATACAAGAATAGGCGGCTGCTTATGGGGCCGTAGACTTCTTAGCGATATTCTCCAATAGCCTTTTCATATGATTTTTTAGTGGTCTTGTTTGGCAGTCTCCTCATGTAGTCTTTTTAGATACCTGGGTATATAGATATTTTCCTCACCTTCTCAGTTTGTTAATTATATAGCAGAAGAGGGCAGTAGGAGGCTTAATTTGTGAAATGGACTTTTCTATGTATAACCTTTGACTTCCCAGGTTGACCAGGTAATCTTAGTTCGACTACCTCGGAAATAAAAAGATATAAATAAGCAAATTGTTGGTTACACAAGTCCGATCGGTCCTTGCCTATGTTTGTATGTACATGTTTTTGTTGGACTTGGTCAGATGGCTATGAGCGACAGATGCTAGTCTTCAATGGCAGCTATCCTGGTCCTCGACTTGAGGCGAACTGGGGTGACATGTTGGTTATTCATGTCACCAATGAACTGACAAATAACGGGTATGAAGTTCTCAAAAACAAGTGAAGGTTGGAACCCCTAACCTTATTTTTAGTACTGCTGTTCATTGGCATGACATTAAACAACAGGGGTCTAATCAATACGACGGTATTCTACCAGAACTAAATTGCACTCTCTGAACGAAAGCTAATGTCAAATAGGAGTCCCCGGAGTTACCCAATGTCCCATTGCCCCAGGGGAAAGCATGACCTACAAATTCCGCGCAGCTCAATATGAGACATCGTGGTACCATTCTCACTGGAGTCTATAGCTCTCTGATGGCCTATACGGTCCACTCATTATTCACGGACCTGCCACTGCTGACTACGATGTTGACCTGGGGCCTATTTTTATGACAGACTGGTACCACCAGAGTGCTTTCATTCTCTGGGCACAAAGTGGCATGTATGGTGGTTTTCCGGTGCGACACAATGCAGTTGCGCCAAATGGTCTCATAAATAGCACAAAAAACACATTTCCCTGCGATGATTCAGACGATCCGGCCTGTCTGGGAACAGGAAAACGCTCAGAGACCGTGATACAGAAGGGCAAGAAATATCGTCTTCGACTGCTCGACGCCCAGGCAGACGGGTAGATGCAATTCTCTATTGACGGCCACAAACTCACAGTCATTGCAGCTGACTTGGTACCTATAGTACCCTATCGAACTGATAGTGTGATTCTCACTTCCGGTCAACGATATGATGTTATATTTGAGGCGAACCAAGACATCGGTAACTATTAGATGCGCGCGATATATCAGACCGCATGCAATGGGGTATCAATTGGCAGGAATGATATAAAAGGTACCATTTGCTATGAGGGTGCTAGTCAGGTTGACCCGACGATGGAGCAATGGTCATCAATCACGAATTCCTGTGGCGACGAGCCCTACGCCAGTCTGGTTCCTTATGTGAAGAAAGACGTCGGCAACGCGGACAGTCAGAAAAGCTTGAATATTGGGTGGTTCTATGAGACTGATCTCGTCTTCCACTGGGCAATCAATACCAAGGCGTTGAAAATTGATTGGCAGCGACCGACAGACCTTCTCATCTACCGTAATCAGTCGGTCTTCTCGTCTGATTACAATATATACGGGATCCGTGCAGATCAGACTGTAAGTTTGAATAAAGTACTAGCTGTCTATCCATAGATGCTTTTGGGGCTGATGGAATGTACTAGTGGACATACTGGGTCATTCAAGATTTGGGCTTGATTTGGGCTTCGTCAATGCCTACCACCCCTTCCATCTCCATGGACACGACTTTTATATCCTAGCGCAAGGCTTTGGGGCTTACACCCCTGTAACCAAGCTAAATCGCAAGAATCCACCTCGACGGGATACCGCCACAATGGCTGGTTCTGGGTATCTCGTCATTGCATTCGAGAACGATAATCCGGGGTGCGTATCAGAATCTGTTCTCTTGTGAACTCACTAACACACTTTTAGATCCTGGCTCATGCATTGCCATATTGCCTGGCATACTGGCCAGAGTTTAGCACTGCAATTTGTAGAGCACCAGTCGGAGATACCGGGACTGGTGGCCTCTGTTTCGGCTGATTTTGAAATTAACTTGTGCAAAGTGGAAGACTTATTATAAGAGTTCTTTGCATAAACAGGATGATTCGGGAGTTTGAAGGTGAGCAGGATAAAATTAGGGCAAGCAATTTGTTACTATAAGGAGTTTGTACATTCAAGGTGGTATCTGTATCTCTTCGGTGAATATCGAGGGCGAAACGGAGCAAGAGGTTCGGTGGGAAACTGGGTTTCCTCTTTGTTTCTATTGATTCTTCTGTCTTTGTCCCAAACTCCATGGATCAACAATTCAATAAACAACTCAACAGTATGGGAGTTACCTGGTCGCAAATTTTCCCTCCTCCGCCTACTCTGACCGAAGTCAATCTCCCCAGTCAGAATGGTAAAGTGTTCATCGTAACTGGAGGCTATTCAGGAGTTGGCTTCGAGATATGCAGAATTCTTTATCGAGCAGGGGGAACAGTCTATCTCGCCGGTCGTTCTGAACAAAAGGCCTTGGATGCCATTTCGAAGATCAAAAGCTTGTGTACCCCGACATCCCCAAGGGGAAACATCATGTTCCTCCCTCTGTCGCTAGATGACCTGACAACCATCAAGCCTGCAGTGAAGAGATTCACCACCGCTGAATCCCGTCTGGATGTTTTATTCAACAACGCTGGTGTCTCTAACCCTCCTCGGGCGACTTCGCCCCAGGGCCATGATCTGCAATTGGCAACTAATTGTCTCGGGCCGCATCTTTTTACTCAACTTCTTTTACCGGTGCTACGGCGCACCGCTAGCGCTACACCTGTCGCCAGTGTGCGGGTTATATGGACAGCGTCAATTGTCGTTGATGCATTCGTGCTTGAGGCCGGGATAGAGCTTGCAGAACTATTTCAGGAAGACGCGGACAAGTCACGCAATTACCTCAACACTAAAATGGGAAACTGGTTTTTGGCAGATGCCCTCGCAAGCCAGGTTTGCGGAGATGGGATACTAAGCTTGGTGCAGAACCCAGGGAATATCAAGACAAACATCATGCGCCACAGCCAACCTTTTGTTCCTTTTCTTCTTGGGCCGCTCCTTTATGCGCCTAGGTTCGGGGCATATACTGCAATCTGGTCGGCTTTTGCTGGTGATCTAAAAATTGATGATGGGGGAAGGTATATATTGCCCTGGGGGCGTATGCATCCGTGTCCAAGAGATGATCTGTTGCGAGCGATGAAAGGAAAAGAAGAAGGAGGCACTGGAATTGCAGCGGCGTTTATTCAATATTGCGACAGTCAGATTGCTGGCTTTCTATAGCTGATTTATGCCTCTTCGAACCTGGGAGATCCTTTCGGGAGATAATGAAAGAAGAGCGTTCATTGTTGGCCGCCGCTAGCCCTAATAGAATACCCAGTCAGGAAGACGCACAGGTAGAATACTTGGAAATCTTCGAAATGAACCCACATTTAAGATACCATTTGGTATTTTTGAGGCTACAGAAAATGACTACTAGGGAATCAAATGAGGAAGAAGAATCTTCTGCATTCAAACTAGCAGAGGAAAGACCTTTCATAGAGGCCTGTAAATCAAACAAGACATCCATATAGGATGAGATGATCCCAACAGGTATCAGTATAGCAACCTACTATCGACTAGCCTAGATTATCTAGTCGAATTCCACCGCCCTGGGTACCTCAATCCTCCCATCCCAGTGGTCGACGAGCAAATTCAAGTTGGCGGTAGAGTCTGCGAAACGGGGTTTAGATTGTAGTAACTGCCAGATCGTGAAGGTTATACGACGTCCCTCCTCACGTTCTGCCAATGCTGTATATCGTTTCGCTATCCACTTCCTAAACCTTGCAGTACACCACAGGGCCAATACAGGCTCAAGCGCCTATAGGACGCGGGGGAAAAGGTGCCGAGGTGCAATCATTCCCTAGGACTCACTTTTATGTGAGCTCCACTCCAGAATCATGATGCTGAGGAGATACCTCAGACCTTAGGCAGATACCGACCATAATCCGACATGTTTTTCTAGCATTTCGATGCGTTTTTGTTGGTGGAAACACTTTACAATCATTAGCATTATTCTAGAAACATGGTACTAGTGCCCTACATCGTGTTGTAGGGCCTTAAGGCCGGCGGCTAAAGCCAAAACGGCGATGCTTAAAAGAGTAAGGTCACCCTAATGTCACACATCTTAAAGCTGTAGATGAGGGCAAGGCAAATGGTGGGGCTCGAGTCAGGTTAAGTGGCTCTACGAGGGAGATGGAGTGAGACGACGTACAAATACGGTCACTACTAGGTGCCACTATTTTCATGCAAAGTTAAAATTCGACCTCCGAATTTTAATTTAAGCGAGAAGGCGAGAATAGCAAGTAAGATGTCGATGAGTATAATGAGTATACTAGAGCAACTTAATCTAGCTCAAGGACTAAACCAGTTTAGGAAGGCACCTTTCAGCATCATCGACGTACAAATGCAGTCATTGCTACCTAACTAGGTAGGTACCAGTATTCTCGCGTAAAATAAGTCTGAACTCAACACATCGGTCATCTTGGCCGACTTCAAAACACATAGACAGACGACCACAAAATGGATGTCCAACATGTAAGGCGAAGATGCACTAAACTTACCTCCACTCTTTGTGATCCTCTTCTAGTGCCACATGGAACACCTCCGGCAGAGTACTCCGAAGGTCAAAGGTTAAGAAAAAAAACCTACTCTACCGACTTGCAAATAGCCGCTGGAAACATTGCCATTACTACTGCCAGTGCTACCAGAAGCTATACCCACCTCCAAAATGGCACTTTCGCCTTAGCTGGCCACTTTCTCGAGGCCCATGCTTTTATGCTAGTGAGTTTGGTATTTGCCCTTGCTTCAGCATTGGATTTCCTGATTTACGTCACTTGATTGATTTGGTAAAATCACAGAAGGACGGGCTACCAAGTCGCCAGTAAGATCACCACTATATGTTCCACAATCTGAGATTGATACAAATCCGCGCTTATGTGGATCATTATTGTGCTTTCACTCAACATCCTCTTGTCAAAATTCACATCACGACGACTGTTTGGATCGATAAGTCTAACCAGTCTTTACGGGTAATCACTTGTTATGCAATACGTGGATCACGAGGCGTTTTGTCGCAGATCCATGCAAATCCGAAGCTCTGGCACACAGGGATATAGGGAAGTGGCTCAGAAAGCTCTTTGATGAGGCTGGCTCTTCATTTACTGGTTGGCACAAAAATAGCTACTTTCTGGTGTCTTCAAACCGGCCTGGAAAGCCCGAAGGTCACGAGCCATCTCTCCTTGAAATAATCACCACGCGGAACCTAGGAGATGGCCAATGGCCTAACAGACAGTGGAAGGTCAATGTTCATTCCTAGAGCTGTGTTTCAACGGGCTAATGTCAACTGTCGCATCTAATCGACCCACAATGGTTTGCTAGCTGACTGACAAATGATTATGTTTTAGTATTTCCTTTTTTTGATCGAGAAAGAATAGTTATATCCGACCATTTACTTTGACTTGAGGCAATAGTGTAGAAAGAGACCTTAAGCCACTAGATAAATCCCTTTTTCCTCTCCTGAGGGACCGAGTAGGTACATAAATAAGAAGACATGGTCAATAGTAGTCCGGAGACTACCGTGTAAGATTTATAACGACCAAATATCTCTTAATGGTAGCTTTTTCCAACGCTGTTGACATCACCATGACCTCCCGACGTACAACATATTCAAGTGGGCACGCAGCCCCATCCTACTTTATCCTTTTAAGTACTAGCTGAGCTGACGGATTGTGGGGGCCATGTGACTCAGGCATCCCTGTCGAGTCCCTCGGTTAGCACGGCATTCTAGAAGGGCGCTAGAAGGGGAGTAAGACCAGTTTGATTGGTAAAAAGAAAAGAAAATTGGAGCATCGGCATGTCTCATCAAGGCTTCGTAATTCGTGCAACATATCCTTGTTGAATAACAATGCCAACCCCGCGGAGTTGACTCGGGCGGAATATTCACCTCATGATCCTGAGAGAAGTCAGGTATAGAATACTTTCTCGTATCTTGGTTTCAAATGGTATACGTTTATGCACAGTCCGAGCGAAAAGTCTAGATTGTAGACGTGTCATTCCAAAGGTGAGAAAATAAGCCCAGGCGCGTCAAAGATGTCAAGATGCGGTGAATCTGCGGGGTCCAGGGAGCGGGAAGAGGAGGCTCCAAGGCAGACACAATTGCTGATTGGCTGGTGGGCGGGCGACGGGGCAATTTGACCCTCGGAACGTCCCAATCTCACCGACAACAATCAATCACACTAAACCTTACGAGTGGATCTTTCAACTTCCTCCTTTCGATTCTTAWTGGTTGTAATGTGGACCGGTTTGGAGCTCAGTCGTCTGCCATGAAGCTGATTGGTCCTTCCTCTCCCACGGGCGTTCCTTTGTCCGTGTTTGACGACATCATAGCGACAATATTGCGCTTTTTGCTGCGTTTTGGTTGGTTGCCCTACAGGACCCCACGATCCCAACTGGGAAATTACTTGCGTGTCTCAAATATAAATAAACCCATCCCGCAGGCTCCTTTCCTCATCCTCTATTTCATATTCCAAGTGATGCACACTCAGTCCAACATATATCCCAAGAGATCCATCTCCCAAACATCAGCTACCTCAACTTCCTCTCAGACAAGCCAGCTTTCTCAAGAGAAGAAGCACTCTAAATTTTCGAACCCTCTCTCAAAGATCTTCCGGTCCAAGACTCCCGCACCAATCGACATCCTCAAGAGCCGCCAAGTCACAATGTCACAGCCTCGAGATATCCCGCGGAGTAACCCCAGAACTTCATACTTTCCGGACCAAGGCTACATCTCAAACAGTCCCACCGAGATGCCTCCCAGCATGGGTTCGCCCCATTCATTCAAGGCGGACGTCCCTAAGCGCGCATCTACTCCCACCCACAAGAACAGCGGTGATTACAAGCGCTACAGTGGAACTGTCAACCACTACGGCCGCCACTCGAACGACTGGCTATTCGGTGGCTTCAGTGTTCGGGAGACTGTTCGTGATGGCCTTGATAAGCTCCGCAGCCACGATAAGGAGAGCTGAATGAATGCTCCTGCCCCGCAACCTCGAATACGTCCAAAATGTGGAACCCCTTTCAGATCTTCTCTATCTGGTTTACCCTTTGGTTTACATCCATCTTGATGAGGCCCATCCCGGCCATTCGGCGAGAATCAATACCTGATCCGCCACGACTTGAAAGCTGTCTTGCTTCAAGGTCCCGGAACCGAGCGTGAACCACAGTGTCTGCTACGTGTTAACGAATCGTCTCTAATCCGACTTCGTTTGCGGCTCGTCCTTAACCTCAATTTGAGTGGCCGCTCGGTACTTGAATTGTACCGGTCGCTTCTTGTGGTCTCTCGGGCCTGTAACATTTGACTATTCCCATCGTGTCTTCAATTGTGTTAGACGTGATATCTCATTGTGCTGGGTTCTCTCCCGTTATACAGTCGATTCACAACTCAGCCGCTATCTTTCATCGAAATTTTATCAAATGAGATTTATATATATACCGTGAAGTGTGGCATTTTGCAGAATAGAAGTAACGTAGTATCTTAAGGCTCACAGCCCCATGTTACCCCTGTAGGAACGGTCTCATAGCCCGCAAAGTCGCGGGGTCTGTCCTCGCTCTATAACTCACGTGAATAACGAGTTTTTTTATTAGGGCTATTCACCTGGGACTATGCGATCCAATTTGGCTATGCTGTTGTAGGAGATTACTGTCTTGGCCATTTGGTAATCAAGTATCAATTCACCAGCCTGAGGTCAAGAAGTAGAAAATAATAATAATAATGAAAATAGTAAAGAAAGGGAAACGAGAAGAACACTATATTATCATTGATGGGGACGTGTGTTTATTGGACGCGATGATGGGCCAAAAAGTACGTCGTAGAAGACATTCGCTTATAATGTCCAGATGGGCGAGTATTTTCATCAACCAGCCAAGTGGCCGAGCAGTAACTCAGCCATCACATCTTCCTTGGTCTAGTGGTGATGATTTCCGCTTGTCATTAACACCGATAAGCGCGGGAGACCGGGGTTCGATTCCCCGAGGGAGAGATTTCTTTTTGCACTTTTTTTTTTGGGTCTAGGCTTGTGTGGTTCTTTTTGGTAAAGATTTTAGAGTTCTACAATTGTCTTTAATTTGTTCTTTTAAGTCATCAACGTGTTCCAGTGTTACCTTGGTAAGACTCGGTAATGTGGTTCGGTTTTTTGCCATGGCCTTGGTGAGGTCTAGGTTGTGATATATATTTAGAATGTGAACCAGGTGCGCAAACTGGCTGCTACTGTGGACTCTATCGATCTGAGTGCCGTTTTGTGTCAATTTTGCTGTGGTAAAACACATTAGCGATAAAAGACTGCTAAAAAGATACGACAAGACCGTATAAGCAAGCGACTATTATTAGCATCATATATTGTGAAAAAGGCGAGAGCTGCCTCACTAAGCAAGCTGATCGACCACCCTAACAGTTCGGCTAGCCGACCGATTCAAGACCATCCTTCTGTTACCCCACATTCTCCGTGGCTAAGTGTGCTGCTGCCTTTGTAGTCACTATTGCTATGGGAACTGGCTAGCCCATACATCCTCCGCAATAGAGAACAAAATCAGTCTCAGTGCCCTTTTTCTCGCGAAGAAAAATGGAATGGAATTGCAGCTTGAACTGTCCATTGATCCCAGGGCAGCCCGGGGCTGGGTTGCCCACGATCTCCATCTTTTGGGTAGTCTAAAGGTTCATGCTCCCGTCAGGCCTTAGCTTCCTTGCCGACTGTTCGATGGTAATTCGGTCATTCACATGGATGGTGATTGTGATAGCGACCTTGACTTGACCGTTATTATTTTTGAGCCAGAATTCGATATCTTTCAGGAGTTTTTGTCGTGGTTCAGACCACGCTACTTCGCCAACTAAAGTTGGTCACTTGATTTTTGCGCGTAACCGACCGATAGGCATCCACGCAATGTCTCCTTTCTTGCTCATCGTCTCTCGGTCGACATGTCGTCTGTTTGTAGGCACTATGAAGGCATCTTTGGCGCTTTTGGTATTTCTGAAGCTTTTGGCCCAACGAAAGAAGATCATGTCAAACTGTTCTTTCGCATCTTCGTGGATAAATGATCCGACTTCTAACATAACGAACTGAGAGACAAGGTTGTAAGTCTCCCATGACAGCGTAGAAGAATGGAGAAAGGCGCTAGGCTAGTAACGATGTTCATGCATGAAGATAGTTGCATTGGAAGAACATCTGCCACGTGGGTAACCCATTATATACCGCCTTCCCTATCCGGAAAAAAGGGGGGTCAAAGCTCTTCCAAAAATAGCCAAGCTATGACGTCAACCCTCCACACTCTGTCAACATGGGGTCCGCGCTAGCCCAACGTCCACTGCCCAGATTGTAAGCATTACCAAGCTTACCTCTCAGTGCATTTTTCTTCGACAATTATTGAAGATGAGCCATGGAGCAAAAATGCCAGGAGAGTTGGACGATGAGACCCACGAGGTCACTCAGGCCCCAGAGGAGGCTGGTCCCCTCCAGACACTGAGTCCGAGACCGCCCAGCACTCAATGGAAGGCGTCGTCACAGAAAGTAGATGAGACTCTGGCCAAGGGTCTGTCCAATGAAGATCTATGGATGTTGATCCGACGATTTGACAAGGTTAGTGTGGTCTCTAGTTGTCGAGAATGATCGCTGACATGTGACCAGCAAATCTACCATGTGAAAGCGGTTCATGATACGGCTTCTTTGAACGTGGATCTCAATCGCACAGAAAATGAGCAGTTTCCGCCCGAAAAACTGCGCATTACGCTTGAGAGGTTTTACACCTCTGTGGTTGTCGGAGTGACCGAGCTATTCCGCCATATCATTCGCCTGCGATCTTGGAAGGAACCAGTGAGGACGACAATCTTCTGCGCGGTATGTCGATTACAAACGGTCAGGCTTCGCATACGATATTAATAATTTGCAGGGCTATTTTGTTGCTTGGGCTGTGGATCTCTTGGTTCCAACTATTTCGGGTCTTGTCGTAGCCTTGATAATGGTCCCGCCTGTTCGGCAATTATTATTTCCTGGGTTGGAAAAGACAGACGACTCAGATGGAATTAGTCCTACAGAAGGACAAGTTCAATCTGAGGATAGCCTCACTGGCGCTCCCGAAAAGCACAAGGGAGAAGCCGCTGAACAAGAAGCCAAGAACCTGGTTGACAGCTTTGCTACTGTTGCTATGGAGAGTGCAGCTGCCAAATATGGTCAAACCGTTCCAGAGGACGCCCCCGATAGACCTGCACTCATTGAAAGCTTAGAGGCTGCCGAGGCTGCAGCTGGCACTCCGACCGGCGACTCTCCGGAAGACAAGACCAAGAAACCCATGAAAAAGAAGGTATCACACGCGACTGATAATGTCATGCGTACTTTGAGCGATATTACTGATATCTATGAGAAATTTGCCAAGTGGGTTTACTCTGGAAGGATACTTGAACTCGCAGTACTAACGATATACCAGCATCCTTTCTCCAACGCCTCCGTTCTTTTTGGTTACATCTAGACTCCGCCTCGCAAGCATATTTACCCTGGTATCTGTTACCGTGCCTTTTACATCTAGTTATTGGATCGTTAAGCTCGTTGGCTTCGCACTTGGACTAGGCTTTTTCGGGGACCCAATATTCACCCACACCCTTGATCTGCTGAACGCTAAAGTGCCAAACTGGAAAGATCATCTTGATTTACAGAAGTATGCTAGCACTCATTTCTCTTTGGTCTTTCATTGCGTTGCTGACTCGAGATACAGGACACTTTTGGCTGGCGTTCCCACAAACGCGCAGCTCACTTTGACCCTGCTCCGAATTGGCGAGATCAATTCTTCGCCACTACCTCCCGCCCCGTCCCCTGATGACAACGAGCCGGTATGGCCCATCCGCCGCAAAAAGTCACAGGCAGAGAGCTCTACAGACGTCAGTAGACAGGGATCGTCTGTGGATCTTCAATCGACGAACTCCACCGAATCGCTTCCGGAAACGCAGGTGCCCAAGAGGCGATTTGTGTTCAAGCTCCTCAAGTTCTTCCGGCGCACTATTTCCACGGCAATCAAGGGCCATATTGCCTTTGACCGAGCCATGGCCATTGCGGGGTCAGCACATACCAAGAATCTGATTGGAATGCTGCAGAATGGACACTTTGCCGCAACTCCTTTTGGGCCTTTGAAGTTCGATGCAAAATTCGAACGCAAGAGAGGTGCAGCAGTCATTGACTCGTCGAAGGAGCCTCCTATCTTGTATTTCACCACATATCAATCCGCTGGACTGGATGATTTATGCATCGAAAGTAGAAAGAAGGGATCTGTTCTGTTCCAGATCCCAGTCACTGAAATCAAAGAGCTGAAGAAGACAGAAGGATTGGGCTGGAAGGGGAAATTGATTGTTGAACTGACGGCTGGGAGCAAGGAGGCTGCAGATGGGCTGGTTATTAGCGGTGATGAGCTGGGCCAGTCATACCATCTGACTGGTATGAGATCACGGAATCAACTTTTCAATCGGTTGGTTGCTATTGATGCACAGTTCTGGGAAAGTCGTTGATACCTACGTATCTAGCTCTGTCCACAGGTTGTACTGCATCTAGAGAATGACAAACATTACATTATATACAGGATTCTGATCTGAAATATCAGATGCTATGGTTAAATATGACCTCACCATCTTATATCCCACCCAGCAGATATGGTTGAGCGGCTCAAGCAACTCACTCATCTGGGCAACAACCCTCTACCTCTATGGGAGTGCGGATTCCCTCTAAAGCTCGCGGTTCAAACCGCGAGCGAACCAGGTTCCCCAATTTCCTTGGGGTCTCCTTAAAAGATGACCAGGCAGTCTCTGCCTGGAATCATCTTTTTTTAATTGAATTGAATTGAATCTGTTGACTACACGAAATTTGAAGCTCAATAACGCGCATCTAGAGCCTAGTATATGCACCAAGCCGCGCGATTATACGCTCATGCGTACTACGTACGACCTTACGGTCAAACGAACTGTCTTACCGCGTGGAAAAATATGTAGTTTCCCTAACGCTCCGCGTGCATGGGCGTTCTTTCATCTACCATATTATAAAAGGTTGGAGAGTTGGTCAACATTATTGGGCGCCTACGGGAAGATCATCAAGGAGGACGACCTTGAGATTATTTATTGAACTCGAGTAGATGATTTTATAGGAACTTCGGCAACTGCTGCCCTTGTAACACAGCCAAAAACTCATCTCGGTCTATGATTCATCCAGATAGGAATTAGCAAAATAGGAAGGTTAAGAACCAGATTCAAAAGGGAGGAGGCAGACTGACCTTCACTTGTCTGAAAAGAAATTGACATGGCACCCTCTTTGTTTTTGGCGTTGGAGTTCTTAGGGCTCCGAGCCATAACATTCATCATATCAAGTGTCATACCACGCAAGTATGGAAGACGCGGAAGTGTGACTCGGGTATTCTCTTTTGAGCAATCGATGAACTCTGACGGGACACCCATGGTAAGCCACTTGTCTGGCACGGAATCATCCCATCGTGCGGCAAGTTGGAAATCAGTTCTCCGACGCCATAGTTGGATATCGGGGCTGCGCTTGCCGGACATTTGGAAACCAAAGACCGAATTGCTTTTTGTTGATAGGGTCTGGACACGCCTGGAGTAGAGGAGTTCGTATAGAGGAGAGAGGGAGCTGAGGAATGAGCGGGCTACGGAATCGTTGTCAAACTCGATGGTTGTTTGGCTGGTCTTCTTGTCGCAATGGGAGAAAGTGACAGGGCTCTCTGGATGGTAGAGCCGGTCAACGTGAGTCGAGATGTAGTCTGTGCAGTAGATGCGGGGGAAATGGATGCTGAACGAAGAGTGGTCGTATGTATAGTCGGTGTCACGGTAAATATAGTACGGGTCTGAATATCGCCATGATGCACGAGTTCGGAATAACAACACGGATTTGTATTGCTTGTGCTCGGTTCCAGCATCAACCACATTGTAGACGAGACCGGAGCCACAGGGCTGCGACCAGGAAAACTCCGAAGGGAAGTTCATTTCGAGGACGGCTTTTTCAAAGTCTTCTGCCTCTTGATGTGAGTGGAATTGCAGACCGACACCGATATTTGGGGCAGTGTCATCGTACACGTAGGAGTGCAATGTGTTGTAATTGCCATCGGTCTTGTCTGATCGCGCCTGGCATGTGTCGGACCACTGCAAGACCAGCTGGCGGGACATGTTTCCTCGGTTGATCTGAACTCCACTGAGAGGCATGGAGAGCTCCATAGTTTGTGGGGACTTCTCAGCAGCAGAGGAAGTGATCACCATGCGTCGGATAGACCGCCAGGCTTCCCCAAATGACCGCTCTAGAATGCGCACCTCGCAGGATTTCACCACGACAGGCGGTTTCATTGACTTCATCGTCGGCGTGTTCAGCTGCTCGAACATATCCATCGAGCTCTTGAAAATAACGCTCTCGGTAAATTCGGGTGCATCAACTGGCTCTCTCTGCCATACGGCGTCAAAGTAAGCTTTCGGAATATTGATGAATTGTGCGAGATCTCCATCAAACTGAAATGATATTGAGACGCTCATAACATCAAATTTGAATGGCACAGGTTCTGAGACTCGCGCTCCAGGGGAGCTAGTCAAAGTGGAATTTGATAATTGGACAAGGGGTGGTAGGTCATCTAGTACGACTAATATCATCGGTTAAATCTATGAGAGAGTATTGCAAGAATGGTCACTTACAGTCTCGTTCAAGACATAGAGTGCCACTTTGGTTGCAGAACACAATTTTTGGTTCGCTTTCACCTTCCCGTGTCGCCAACAAGAGCATATAGGGAGCACCCTTGGTGCGCATGCGAGTCTTTTTGCCTCCGATGCTGCCGTTAACAAAGGTGCGATAGAGGACCTTTTCCTGTTCGTT
Source organism: Penicillium sp. CF05 (assembly GCA_002916455.1). NCBI lineage: Eukaryota > Fungi > Ascomycota > Eurotiomycetes > Eurotiales > Aspergillaceae > Penicillium > Penicillium sp. CF05. The sequence continues at coordinate 16,554 of PKQL01000402.1, forward strand.
GCCTGCATCTTCAAGATCAACGGCGACCCAACGCAAATTATCCAAGCCAAAGTCTAAATCAATGTCGCCATCCCCAGTTTCCTCCGGCTGCATGGGCTCCCAAATAGCAAGGTTTTGGGTATGTAGATTCGATGGTTCGGGGATGTCGATGGAAGTATATTGGGAAAGCTCCTCGTTTATGCCCTATTTTGAATTAGCCACAGGTTAGAGTAAATGATACCAAGGTACTGACTTCAGAAAGCTCAACAATTGACTTGCGATCCTCATCACCCAAAAGAGCAGGAGAGGCCTCTTCCTCCAGAACAATATCGTAGAGAATATATGAAGCCTTGAGGAGGTCAAGATAAGCCTGATGACTAGTGGATCTTGATTCTGTGGAGGGACTCAGACTGCCACGGGCACTGACATAGTTATGCCTGTTGCAATTTGCCAAAGTCGCGCGTGCCTTGATAAACCTTTAGTAAATCGGTATCCTGTGTGTTTTGCACTGAGAGCTCACTTTCAACAACCACCAAGTCGCCACACGGAGCCAGTCTCTTGTGATTAGTCTTGTGATCTGGAACCCGTCATTTATTGATGCCTCAAATATTTTTAAAGTTTCGGCAGTTGGTTTATGTAGCTGATTCTGCAGCTCAAAACGGATTGGCCTTGAGATATGCTCCTGGTGTCGAACGTCACGAAGATGTTGCATAGCGGACATCACGGCCTCGATCACGCGAGGATGGCCATATTCAACATCAGAGTAGGATCTACTGTGATGTACAGCTTGTTTTTCCTCCAGATCAGGGTCGTTCGCCCATATTCCACCATCGAGTGTCCGACTGTCGATCGAGCCGCCAAAGAGAAGGTGCTCACTGCGCATTCTCGCATGGTTTATTCGGCCCCTAGTAGGTAACATTGTTGACGTGTTCAAGGACAGCCAAGAAGTTGGCGACATAGCTTCGAAGAGCGAATCGTCGGATGTAGTTATCGCCGATTCGGAGGATGTGGATGTATGTTTGACCTTGCTGCTGCCCACAGAGCTTCTGTTGTTAGCCAGCTCAGACATTCTGTAGCGAACTTCTTGGATGATATCAATTTCGCATTCTTCTTCATTGTTAGCAGGTAGTTCCACCACGCCCGGGCTCGTCGGTGAGACAACGGAGTCTGTATCCCGAACAGGTGATGTCTCTGTGCTGAGACCAATCTGTTCATCCTCTTCCATCGCCATAACCATTGTTTTCTCTAAACGAGCAAATGAGGCACTAAACCGATTAGATCATGAGCAATGAATTTGGGACAAACCAAGCAAACTCACTTCCCAATAGAGCTTATGCATAGGCTCAGATTGCAAGTGTGCACCATGATCTTAGATCCGATATCCTCAATCTGAATTCGTTGGGTCGCCCATTTGATCTTTTGCCAGCATCCCTTTCCATCGCCAGTTTTGAAGCCTTTCAACCGGGCAAGGAGCTCTTTCAGTCGTTGTAAGGTCGCGAGACAAGCACCGAGGGACCGTTCGAATGTCCGTTTGCGATCCTGATCCATCTTCTCGAAGAAGGATGTGTTAGTGCTCACATCGTCAGCAAAGGTGCGCAAAGTGCCTTGTAACGAGCCCAGCTCAGTTACCAGCCTTTGGAATCCTGCGGGAGCATCCTTCGCGATGATCTTGCATTGGTTGTACAGGTCCCATGTCACCTTGGCGAGGGCGGGAATCTCAACAATCCCGAGACTTGAATGCATTTTTGACAACAAAATGCACCGAAAGAATACTGAATAGTCTGAGAGAAGAAGGACAAGAAGCTGTGAGAGGCGCAATCTTCCCCGCAGTCATAGTCCACAGGACTAAGTAAAAATAATGCCTTTTAACGAGTCCAAGCTGAGGTAGGCAGTGAAATATAACAAAGTGTCCCCCAGAGACAAGCTGCAGATCACTTTACCGTTATAGTAATAGCTTTGAAAGAGACAGCCTCGAAGGATAACCCGCCAAGCATTTCGAGCTAACTTGGAGATCGGGGTTGATTCGACTATTCGATAGGTGCAACCAGCCACATGTACTTTTAAAGCCAGTCATTCGCGCATATGTATTGGCCAAACTGAATCAACAGCATGAATGAGTACCGGTGGAGAATGCAGATGGCCTTTTCAAAACGCATGTTTCTTTGATCACGCCACTAGGCCATGGGGTGCTGCATGCAAACAAAGAAGTGTAGAAAGATGTGGCGTTGGTTGACGATAAGCTGAACAGGAAATATGCAAACGATTGAGAGGCTAGAGAATTATCAGATATTCTTTCTGATGGATGTTTCCCATCTTGGGTAGGACGTGAAGTTGAACGTGTAGAAAGCCTCCACTTATTCCCTGCATTTTGCTGTCAAGGTGGTTCAAGCGAAATTAAAAAAAGTCACAATATGCAACGAACTGCAAGGATATTGCCTATTTTGAGTGACACAAAGGAGAAAACCCTTCTACTCAGGTAAATATAGATATAACGACTTCTGTACTCTCCGAACTATAGAAATTGCCCTCATCCGTGACCCACTTTATGCCTGAGGCATCTACTTTTGATCGTCGCGACAGCTCAGCCCCTAATTCTTTATTTTTATTTTCTTTCCTATCAGACACTCCATCCAGCTCTCAATCGATTCCACGAAGCATGAAACACATCTAAAAAGTGTTGATATTATCAAACCGAGACGCCTACAAGCTCGCCTCCCAAGTCACAGATCCTGTTACACGATCTCCAAATATTAAATCCACCATGGCGTCCACCGCGTCCTTCACCTTGGACGCCACGACAGTCCTCTGCATTGTATTCTCGCTTTCCATGATGCCAATCGCATACTTCTTGAGCAAGACACTTGTCCCAGCACACAGGACACGCGATCGCATCCTCTTCTTCTGGCACGCCTACGATGCCCTCACCCACATCTTCATCGAAGGCTCCTTCCTCTATGAATGCTTCTTCAGCTACACCACTTCCGCTGGCAATAATACAGTGGAGCCCTTCTTCCTCAACGACCCGACCCGCATCTACGGTCCCGCCTACGGGACTGGACCTAGCTCGCGTCTGTGGCAGGAGTATGCCAAGGCTGACCGTCGCTGGGCTGGCGCTGATTTGACTGTCGTCTCGCTGGAGTTGTTGACCGTCTTCCTTGGTGGCCCAGCTGCGATATACATCTGCTATCTGCTATGCCGGTCGTCGAGTGAGAAGATCAGTGCCAAGTCCCGTGGTGGTGTTAAGGCGACCTTGTGGTTGGTTTCGACCATGCTTGCTACGGCCGAGTTGTATGGTGGATTCATGACCTTTGCGCCCGAGTGGCTGACCGGAAGCTCGCAGCTGGCTACTGAGGATCCGGTTTACCTCTGGCTGTACTTGTTCTTCTTCAATACCCTTTGGGTCTTTATCCCTCTGTGGGTGTTGTGGGAGGCGGCGAAGGAGCTACGTGGTGCCTTTGTGGCAGCGGAGCCTCAAAATGAGAGGAAGAACCAGTGAGCTCGGTTTGAGCGTGTGTGTGTTACTGGAACACCTAGATGAACTTATGCCCGAACCTTTTCTTGTCTTCTCTTTTTATTCTTCGGCCGGTACAAAATGAGGCTGGCAAATTGTCGCCACGTCCTGTCTCTCAAGCATTACCAGCTGTCCTCAATAAACAATGTTCACGAGGCTTCTTGCATAGTATTTAGGTACGTACAGTTACAGCCACATCACGAGTAGAGTAGTGGTTTTAGTTGGCTTAGCGTACTGTCATTAATTGGCATTTCCTACCATTTCTCGATTGCACAATTCTGAATTTGCATCCCCATGCCGCCGAAACCGGACACTTTCTCAATGCCCTTGCTTTCACCATGAGAGCTGGAACACCGTAGTCATCCAAGTCCTGAGATTTCCCACATCTTACAATTATATTGCCATCAAATTGGCCTTATTTTCACGGAATTATTCACATTCTTTTGTAGGCATGTCGTTTGAAGTAGAGCTATGAGTTTGTAACTGCTTTACTTTTCCCCTTTGAGGCCAATCGAAATAATATAAGTCAGAAGTTAGATGATTCGCAGTTATGCTATACTATGGATGTCTTTTCCTTTGTCCGTATTGCAGTAGCTTCTGCGCGCTAAGCTCGAGACTTGGGCAATCCTTACTTTTGCGTGTGATTGTACATAACTCGAACTACATGTAGGTAACCTGTCCACTTGGTTAAAAGAAAGAGAAAAAGGAAAAAAAGAAAAAGGAAAAAAAGAAAAAAAGGAAACAAGGAACACGTAACAAGAACCCCCAAATATGTAAACCTTACAAACAGTATATTTTAGCCCTCATATCAATCCCGATGCGACCCACGATCCTTCTCCCAAAACCAATGATAAAGGCTCTTCCACTCGGCCGCTTCATCCTCAACATAATCACCGACCAGCTCAGCCGTCTCATTGATTTCATCAGAAACGGATGAAGCAGGAACCTTGAGGCCCGAGGAAGCATCAATGCCATGATTCGCATGTCCAGAAGCACCAGCAGCGCTAGTGGAGTTCGATGTCATATTAACAGAATTACCACCAGAATTAGCATTCAGTACCTCCTCGGCGCCCTCCTTTGTTCTCTCCGCTAGGTCACGCGCTCCTTCACGTGCAATCTCCGTATATTCCTCCGCTTGTTCGCGGGCATGCTGGATAAGTTCATCTGGCGTGGGATAGCGACGTCCCAGCATCAGAAGGAGATAGTAGCTCTTAATTATCAACGAATACACGGCATCTTTGGCGAGCATCGTAAAGCCGTGCGAGAAGAAGCCTTTCAGCACTTCACCTTGAAGGCCAGCGTAGAGCCCTGGTACACCGTCTGTGCGAGCGATCGTTGCAACCGTGGAAAGTATTTCTGGTGTAAGAGAGGCGAGAAGATAAGCCCGGGAATTTTCCGCAGTTCCAGACTTAGACTTAGAGACCGAGCCGATTACTTGAGCTCTGGTTTTCGCGAGGGAGAAGGGATATGTGATTGATGAGGCGGCGACTTTGCTCAAGGCCGCCAAAAGGAATGTCAAACCTGGAGGGGGTTTATCGCGCTTCGAGCGTGGGAGGAGGGTCCGTTTGAAGAATTGATTCAGGAAGAACGTGAGAGCTGGATTCAGGGTGAGTATCAGGGTGGCCGAGTATCCAGACCAAAAGCCTCGGATACCCTTTTCAGCGCGAATGCGAGCTGCAATGTCACTAGTTGACAGGGGCTTCGCATTTCCGCCCTTGTGTGTCGCAGATGTCTGTTTGCGCGCGACGATATTCGACAGTGGCGTGGTGAATAGCTTTGCAAACGAGCCAGCCAGGATACCAACGGCGAGTTCGTCGATTACCGGAAGGACGATATTTTTCCTCTTGGCTGCTCGCTCTACACCTACATGCGCCACTATCCTCTTTTGGCGGATGGCACTATATGCAAGAAAGAAAAGGAACGAATCCGCGACGGTCTTCCAAGTATCCTGCGCCAAACCAGGATAAAAGCCGGCAATGCCTTGTTGCGCATAAATCTTGCAGGCAGCATCCACCACACTGGTATATCTTTCGTGGGCATCCTCGTCTTCATCGGATTTCTCGCTCGAGTCGCTGTCTTTCTGCTTCTGGGTTTGGGTCTGTAGACGGGCGACGATGACATTGAGTGGGTAGACGACTACATTCGAGATGGCAGCGCCGACTGCACCAGCAGTTGCATTCCCTAGGGCGGGGAGTGCTGGTCCTCGAAGAGCGGCGGATTCCCAGTCACGCGGGTCATGAGATTCGTAGCGGTACGAGGGGTGGTAGACGTCCTTGATTGCGTGAGCATGTTAGTATGGTTTGATGCGGTCCAGTGATACAGATGTGAGAAAATAGAAGCAACCTGGCCTCCAGAACGCACCAGTTGAGACTCGTAGGATAGCTTGTATTCAGCCATGGCTCTGCTTGTTCTCAAGTTCGAAACCCACTTCTGGGGAATTGATAGTTGTTATGCTCGGGATCGGCTCCTCAGCCTCTGATATCCGTTTGAGAGAGGATGTGCATGAGTGAGATGTTTGCAAGGTAATCTGAAATAATAATAATTACAGCCAGTGGGAAGATTATAGGCTACGAGCGTGATCTTTTGGTTCAAGGCCGAGGTCCATTGCCCATGCCATGTGGAGGGATTACGTCACGTAGATCATATGGTTCGTGCACATCTCAGGCCACAAGGCAGTCAATTCGTCAATTCTACACAACATCGATCTCAATTCCATGTTGGTTTGCGGAATTACTGGCTATGCATTGTAATTCAGTGTATATAATGACAATTGTTTAATAGAGAAACGGAAAAGCTGACAACATAAACAAGCCACCATCCCCTGAAATAATATTATACATAAAAGCATTGCTGAGACCGACCCAAAGCTATGGTGGCATGGCAACACGAAGATGTGTATCAACCAAGTCAAACCAAATACCCTCAAATCCAGACTCCCTTGACGCCCTGGCCACTTTCACAAATTCCTGAAGCCTCCCTACACATACACTTTGGACAGTGAATGAGGTCAACCGTTCCACCAAATCTTCTCCAGGCCCATATATCTCAAACATTGCCATCGTCAAAGGAAACACAACAGGCAGTGCGCTGGTATCCTTTAAATTGGCCGCCGACTTGGCAAAGAACGACAACTCCGAGAATATTCCATTTGCAAGTCTCCACGCTGCCTCATCCTCGACTCCAAGCGAATATCGCAGTCGGTGCAGGATCAGTAAAGCCGCCAGACGATACACGTTTGCTTGAGTCACCATTGCTAGAACCGCATGCTGACCGTAACTTTCAAACAGTCCGGCAGGGGTTTGAGGCCGCCAGCGACGGATCGTCTCCTCTATCTCGTCCAGTCGGTCATGATAGGCTGAGTATGATTCAGATCCGACAGCAGGAGCTTCTCTCTTTAATGCATTGCTGCACACACAGATGTCGTAAAGATGAGGGAGAAGTGTTGCACAGAGGCCAAGATAGCGGTCGACAATGACGCGATGCTGAGGATCGAGTCGTATTATTGGGATCTCACGGTGCACTAAACACTCGACCGTGTCGACCAGAATCGGGGTCATGGTTATTGTGTCCATGATTGGGGTGTGCACCATTCTGGTAAGCCATGCTTTGGCCGACATGAGGGAGCTCCGAACGATAGCGTGGGCGGTGCGGGAGTATGGTGTCGTGAGTACATCGAACACATACATAGTCTGGCCCAGGAAGAGAGCGCAAGCTGCGTCGTAATCGTTTGTGATTTTCACACTTCTCAGACGTTGCAAGCCCTTCGCAGCCCTGAACACATCAGGCTCGCTCCGGCGTATAATAGGGGACTTTTGGTAATTTGTCATCAGTCCTAGGAATGCCAGGTATCCCTCGGTCAGCACCGGGGCGGATAGTTGCAAAATAACGTAAATAACCTTTTGGGAGAGCGGAATAAAACTATTTCCAAATACAAATGGTGCATGTATGACTGAGAACTGTTCCACGTCCATAACGGTTCGGAATGCATCTGATGTCGTTTGGAAGTTGGTGGGAGCGGCGAGCAATTTCTCAGGCGACATTATCATGACATCGGGGGTTTCTGGTGTCCAGGGTTCATCAACTCCGAGAGGCGAGCTCAAAGATGATCCTGGACAAGATGAGGAAGATGAGGAAGATGAGGAAGGTGAGGCATAGGTATCGCTTTTCTTGGATTCGGCGCCCTGTCGCGACACGACAGTGGAAACCTGCAAATCTCCATGTGGGAAGACTTTGGCAGAAGAACGATGTCTCACTCGTTTGGTACGACGAGCGATGGAGCCAATCCTCAGACGACTACATTTGAGGCATGTCGGACTGGCACCCGCGGTACATGTCTCTCTCTCTTTACTCAAGTTGCAGTGGTCGCAGGCCTTCGCCATCATCTTAGACCAATGCACTATGTAAATAACAAGATATCACGAGCAGTGGAGTAGTTTAGTAGCAGTCCGGTCAGTTTGCAAGATGGATGTCAGAGTTGTATGAATTCAGGGAGGTGCCCCGGCAAGATCGGCGACTTCCCCGCTCTCCCCAGGATTTCCCAGGGTCGATCGTCGTATGGACTTCCTCTTCGGGCAATGCGATCAGATCTCATTTAAGATCCTGAATAAAAGATATAAATACGTAGAACGATCGGCTCAGCCGGTTTACTATTTCACAACACCCATGGATGATCTATTCATCCACGGAAAGTACTGGTTGGGTTGCGCAGTGAATCACACCCCCGGCCAATGGAAGCGCAGACACAGACACTGGTCGAATCACGCGATCAGGGCACAGCTTTTGAAACAATACCAAGGCCTCTTGGTCTCGCCGACGGTCGCCGAACTGCGGAACAATAAGTCCGCCATTGACAAAATAAAAATTCACATAGTTAGTCGCTGGTTCATCGTAGGACAAGACCCCGAAGATCTTGGGGTTCGGCTCGTCTACTGTGTGTACCTCGAAAGGGCGACCCTTGGCATCGACTGACTTCCCGAGAATTTCCTTGATCTCTTCGAAAACCTCCAGCCATGGCTTTGGTGCACTAGAATGGGGCCGGGAGAGGACAACAACTCCGGGCCGGATGAAGTTGACTTCAGCATCAGCATGCACATCAGTAACATCTAGACCCTTTCTGCCGGGGAACCAGATAATTTTCTCGACTCCCAAAAGACGGCGTAGCTCTGTCTCAATCGCAGTCTTCGAAAGACCAGGGTTACGATTTTCGTTGATGATGCTGCTTTCAGTGGCCAGAAGTGTGCCTTCGCCATCCACAACTAGTGCACCACCTTCCAGACAGATCTGTGATTCAACTAGAGTCACCTGAGATGGGAGAACATCAGATTTAACCACCCTAAGGGCAAAACTTCCGTTTTCTTCGATCTGTTCAGGCGTCATCACAGGCCAATCACGCCCATCTAAAGCCCGGTCGTGGGCGCCAAGGTCATGTTTTCTTCCCCATTCACTGAAACGGAAGTTGATTGCAAAACGTTGATGTATGGATTCTCCAACTCCACGTACATAGACAGGGCCTGTATCGCGGACCCAAAGGTGATTTGTAAGGAACGGGATGACAGATATATTCGAAGTGTCACTCGGATATTTTGCAATAGCTTGGCTGATCATTGATTTTGCCTGCTTGACATCTTCGGGCCTAGCATATAGTCGGACTGGCTCATGGGTCGAAATGACACAGGCCAAATTAGCAATGTCGACACATGCACTTTGATAGTACGCCGAGGCGATGGAGACTTTGGATGGAAATCCGAGAATGGTCGCAGCATGACGGGCAGTCTCCTGAGGGTAGAAAAACCTTGCTTTTAATAACGAGGCCATATTTCCAATGAATGGAGGAATAGGAAGGAAAAGCCAAGAGCTCTCTCTATAGGCGAGCTCCCGAGGTCGGTGCTCAAAGGGAATTTAAAGTTGGGGAAAACTTCGGGGAACTTGGCTGCTCGACTGTCCACCTTAGAATGACGTCGTCATTTATTGAAGACATACCTAGGTACCTACCTACAGAGTCAAGATTACTAACCAAAACTATAAAATTATTTGCTACGGAAAATGCAAACTATATATATAAAAGAAAATCACTGATAGCAGATGTTATATTGAACTCGATGGAGTCAACCAGAGAGCCTATCACTAGGTATGAAGGGCACCGTCCATTACCCAGGAAAAAAAGAAAAGATCCCAACCTCGAAGGGCATAAAAGCAGTTCCAAAGAAATTCCCTAAACCCCATAACC